>SNQJ01S0031095.1:83535-100030 GCA_010110895.2 Picea sitchensis
ATTTCAATCAAAGGTTCCTGGCACTAAAGAACTGAATCCCCACGGATTCGATGCTTGCCGAAAATCTTATTGTCGCATACTATACAAAAGCCTTACATAAAAACATAGCCATTTGGGTAAAGAGGTCGAAGAAAGCCACATTGTTAGAAGCCTTCAAAGAGGCGAGTCAAATCAAGAAAGATATTCTCAGCTTAAAAGACAATATCGACAACGAGATAGAGACCAGTTCATCATCCAAGAAGAAAATCGAAATCCTTCCTAGACCTCCCCAAAATAAAGCTCAACCTGAGAGTTCGGATCTAGAAAACTTACAGAAAGTCATTCAGAAGTTATCCAATCAAGTTATAGATTTGATAAGGTCAGCTGAAGAAGCTTCTTCGAGCAAAGGGCCTTACAAACCCCCTTTTAGGAAGCCTTTTCAAACAAACCGATCTAACTCAAATTCTGAATGCCTAAATCTAGAAAGCCTACAATTTGCTATTCAAACGATCCTAGAAGCACACGATAACTTGATTACTCCCGAGATTCCTGAAGAAGTAGTTGAACAAGAGACAGTATAAGAAGATGAATCCTCTTCGAACATTTTCGGACATTTTTCGGATAGCATTTTTCAAGCTAATTTCGAAACAGTGCATCCTTACAATACCAGGAGCAAGACAACAAATAAGCCTTCTTCTGAAATTGCGACTATTGTGCCTCCAAAACAGTCTTAATCAATTGAGACTAAACAGAATTCAGCAAACCCAAGTTTAGATTATGATTTGATTGAATATCTAAAAAATCTTAGGGCTAACATTTATGTTTACGAATTATTAAAATTCCCTTTTCTTTTGCAAAAGATGCTACAGAATATTGCAGAAAACAACAAAAATAGCAATCTGAACAGCAACAAAGGTGTTCAAAACAGCCCCAAAATTCCTCAGAAGGTCTCTGCCAAAACTACATCTGAGACTCATGATAAAAGAGAGCTTCCTGTAAATAGTGTAACAAATGTAGATAAACCAGTTTTAGAGGCTGCGATTAAAAAACAACAAACTTCTACAGTTAATACTCGCAGAAATGTCCCTCCATTTTTGTTGACTTTTGAAATTTTCAATAAGAATGTACATAACTATATGGTAGATTCAGGTGCATCATCTAACGTAATGCCTTGGTTTGTCTGTCAAAAGATTAATTTCGAAGTTCAACCGTCTAGCTTGAAAATTATCCAGCTTGATCGAACTAGTGTTAAAGTGATAGGCGAATTAAAAAATGTGCATATAGGATTGTCATATAATACTAAAGTCCATCAAGTGATTGATATCATTGTTGTAGATATCTTAGAAGTATATGTTTTGTTTTTAAGTAGAGATTGGTCAGAACAATTACATGGCTACTTTCCAATGGATTGGTCTCACTTGTGGCTGCCCGAGAATGGAAAGCCTAATAGAATCAAGGTAAATCATGAACGTTATCTTAAGTTCATGGCAACTGATTTAAATTATCCCAATGAACCATTCACCGCTTCTGCCAATTCGCCTGAAATACAGGGGATGGACACTTTTTTCGGAAATTTCATGGCCGAAACTTCTACCATCACTGACCTGGAACAACAATCTGAAATTATGACATGCACACAGTCAAAAGCCTTCTCTCAGTGGTCACATGCATCTGACGAAAATCAAATATGGTCTCTTTACTTCGATCAGTCAAAATATAAGGAAGGAGCTGGTGCAGAGTGAGTGCTCATCGATCCAGCAGGTAACAATAATTTGATTTCTTTTTGGTTAGAATTCGAATGTACAAACAGCACGGTCGAATATGAGGCACTCCTACAAGGTCTAAGAAAATCACCATATTTAAACATTCAGAATTTGACTGTTTTTGGTGATTCAGAAATAGTGGTTAGACAAGTAAAAAATTATGTCCACTATTTATCTCTGCACCTAAAAAGCTATCAGACTGAGGTATGGAATTTGATGAACAAGTTTTCCGCATTTAACATAAATTCTATTGCTAGATTGAATAATTCTGAAGCTAATTTGTTAGCTAATGTCGCTTCAAAACTTTTTCTTGCAGAAGGCCTATCTCTGAATGCATTTTTCTTCGAACTATTTTTCAGACCATCCATCCCAGACAACATCTCGAATTGGAGAGTCTTCGATGACGATCAACATATCATAAGTTTTCTGCATATGGAAGAAACTTTCCAGGGCACAGTGATCAACGAAGGTACCCATGACGAAAATCTTCGCGACTTTACGGTAATACCAGATCCGAGATCCCCAGAATTTGCATCAGACATGGTAAACTCTATCCCAAAATCTGTGGTTAGGTTAGAAAATTTTTATGATCTTCACGATAAGTTCAGAAAATCAGTGAATTGTAAAACGAATAGTTCCTCTTTGACACATGAAAAAGTAAATTTGGGAACTAAAGATAACCCACAGTGCATCAATTTAGGGTTGGGGTGTTCTGAGAAAGAAAAGGTATCATTTATTAAGTTGTGTAAGGAATTCAAAAATGTGTTTTCCAGGATGTACAACGCCCTAAAAACCTTTGATCCTAACATCATACAACGCATTATTCCCATGAAACCTCAGACCCAACCTTTTCAACAAAAGTTAAAGAAGATGCACTTAAAACTTGAACCAACAGTCAAGAAAGAATTAAAAAAACTCCTGAATGCTAAAATAATCTTCCTGGTAAGGCACACACAATGGGTTTTTAATCTTATCCCCGTTAGAAAGAAGAGTGGTGAAATCTTACTATGTGTTGATTTCTGAAATCTTAATCGAGCGTCTGATAAAGAAAACTACCCTGTCCCTCCCATGGAGCATATCCTTCAACAAGTATCTGGCTCGGAAAGATTATCCTTGTTGGATGGTTTTTCCAGGTATAACCAAGTCCTTATGTCTCCCTCAGACCAACACAAACTACTTTCCGTACCCCATGGGGCACCTACACTTATAGAAAGATTCCCTTTGGACTCATAAACGTCGGTGCCACTTTTCAGAGAGCAATGGATATCACTTTCCACGACTTAATCAATCAACTTGTAGTAGTTTACCTGGATGACGTCACTGTCTTCTCAAAAAACAAAGAAGATCATCTAGCTCATTTAAGATCTGTTCTACAACGATGTCATAAGTACGACATTTCTTTAAATCCTAAAAAATATGTCCTCGCAGTAGAACAAGGTAAGCTCCTTGGATTCATTGTATCGAATGAAGGGATGATTATCGACCCTGAAAGGACCCAAGTCATTTCAAAACTCCCCCCTCCCTCATCAAAAAAGTCCATGCAATCTTTCTTAGGACAGATAAACTTTGTTAGGAGATTCATCCCCAGCTTTTCAGAAATGGTAAGACCATTACAAAAATTAATAAAAAAGGATGTACAATACCATTGGGGACCTTTGGAAAGTCAGGCTTTCGATTCAATAGAAAAGGCCATAATAGACGCTCCTTCTCTAATGAGCCCTGATTTTTCACGAGACTTCACCCTCTACACGTTTGCCTCTGATCGATATTACACTGTTGTCCTAACTCAAAAGAACGCTGAAAACAATGAAGTCCCAATTGCCTTTATGAGCTCAACCTTCAAGGGGGCAGAACTTAATTACCCAACAATAGATCAGCAAGCTTATGTTGTTTTTAAAGCAGTAAAGCACTTCCAATCTTATTTGTTGAAATCTAGGACAAAAATCATTGTCCCTTACCCGACTGTCAGAAATTTGTTAGTTCAGAAAGAACTAGGCGAAAAAAGGGCAAACTGGGTCACATCCTTACAAGAATATGACATAGAAATCACCCCAGCACAAATTGTAAGTGGCCAAGGTTTATGCAAGTTGGTCGTCGATTCAGCTGTAGGACAGCAAAATGAAACTAATATGTCAAATCCAAATGAGCACTATCAAAATCAAATCTGTTGTGCACAAAACCTTGTTAGTTCCTGGTATGACGACATCAAATTTTTTCTTATACACGGATCAGCTCCCCGTCACCTTGATCCCCCAAAAAGGAGAGAACTAAGATTAAAATCTACTTCTTTTCAGCTGATTAATGGTATTTTGTTTCGCCAAAATTTTGATGGAATACTAATGTGTTGTCTTGAAAAAGATGAAGCAGAAAAAGTCTTATTGGAGTTACATGTAGGGGAAGCTGGTGGGCATTTCGGTGGAGACACCACCACCCATAAAGTATTAAGAGCAAGTTATTATTGGCCTACCCTTTTTAAAGACACTCATGCCTTATGCCACAAGTGTTCCATTTGTCAAAAGGCATCTGGACAGATACAAAAACCAACATTCCCTTTGCAACCAATTTCGGTAGACTCCCCTTTTCAGCAGTGGGGTTTGGATATTATAGGCCCAATCAATCCGGCATCCTCGCAGTAGCATAAATACATCATAACAACCACATATTATTTCACCAGGTGGTCTGAGGCTACCCCATTAAAAGCCGTAAATACCAGCCAAGTAATATCCTTCTTGAATTCAAATATTATCACTCGTTTCGGTATCCCTAAATGCTTGGTATTTGAAAATTCTTCTTATTTTTCGTCTCTTGAAATGAGTGATTTCGCTTTAGAAAAAGGAATTAAATTAAAGTAATCTGCCAGCTATTACCCCCAAGTCAATGGTTTGGTAGAATCAACTAATAAAAATATGATCAAAATTATCAAGAGAACAGTCTCCGAAAACCATAAAAATTGGCATAACGCATTGTTAAATGCAATCTGGGCTGACAGAGTAACTCCTAAAACTGTTGTGGGTAACTCACCTTTCTTTCTAGTTTACAGCAGGGAAGCGATTCTTCCACCGCATGTCCTTCTTCCATCTACGCAGTTATCGCAGAAGGTACATGAAGAAGAATGTCCCCCCTTGGAGAGTCGAATTAATGCTTTGTTAAAGTTAGAGGAAGTGAGGGCTCAAGCAAAACGAAAATTGGATCAACATCAACTCATTGTCAAAAACTGATTTGATTCCAATTCTGCCTCTGATAGAAATTTTGAGGTAGGTGACCTTGTCCTAAAATGGGACAAACCTCATGAGGGAAAAGGAGAGCATACTAACTTTCAGAACTTGTGGTTGGGGCCATTTTTAATTGCTGAGAAACTAGGTCCCAATTCCTTTCACTTACAGAATTTAGAGGGATAGCCAGACACCTTCTCGGTGAATGGCCAAGCTCTAAAAAAGTATGTTTCCTAATGACGCTCCCATACACCCTTTGTAAATATTTTGTTTTTTGTTTTTCTTTTTTGGTTTGTTTTGGTTCTCATTTCTGCTTATCGATCTTTCTTTTGAAACACATATGCCTGCACTATGGGCTAGCTCAGACAAAGAAAACAAAAAAATTTCCCCTCGAAAATGACTGTTGAAAGTTGTTAAAACATCAATTGTTGTATTTCTCTGAAATTGCAACCCTGTTGAAGATGACTTGTTATTTGAAAAGCATTTTCTTGGTTTCAATATGCAATTGAAGGTATTCACAACCATCTATAAAAATCCTTTTTACGCTATCCCTGTTCTTTAAGAGAACAACTCAATGATGTCTCCCTGTTCTTGAAAGTTAGTTTTAATAATAAACTATTTCTAGATCTTGATGAAGTACAGCTAAAATTTTTTTTTCGAGGTCTGTGACATATTAAGATGTGTTAAAAAACTAGAATTTTCAGCGTCACCCCGCTCTATTGAATATCTTTAAAAACTAATATAATTTTTTAGAGAGCTGTGGGAAGTGCTTGTAAACTCGTCGGGACATTGAATAGGTCTGCTGGCAGTGGGTAAATGCATGCATGACGCCAAGATAACTTCGTCGGGGTACTAAACAGGCCCGCTGGCAGCGAAGCAATGTCAGGTAAAAGAAAATTCTTAGATATGGATTCTATTTTGACCTTAAACCTCCTTCGTTCTGATCTGGAATTTCTTGACATGATACAGATATTAGAGTGGGTTAATTGACATCCCTATCAAGGCTATGGACGCCTGCTGGCAGCAGCGGCCCTGTCAACAATATTGAAGATTTTAACTTTAACATCATGGCTCTCTTTTGCTAAGATTGTCATCAGTTTTCATTTCTTCAAAAATAACAGTTGTCTGAAACTGGAATGCATTATAATTATTTGAGATGCTCAAACATATTTTCGGTTGTTTTTTATTCAAACTTTTTTCTGATTATTCTAACGTAAACTCGTTCATATTACAGAGATAACTGCTTCTCCCAACATGTCACCATTGTTGGCAGCAATTATGTGATTATTATTTTTATAAGTTGCCTACACAGGGTCTATGAAATTTTATTACTCTTCATATGTGTTTATATAAACGATAGTTGTAAATCGTCGCATTTTACCTATCATCTATTCGTGCTTCATTTTCATGACTGAATGCATGAAAACTTGCAACTATCATTACTATTATGTCTTAAAATTTCATTAAAAGCATATGGTTTATTACAGAATTATGGTTTCTTTCTATGAGCTTGTTGCTCTCCTTGTTTGTGACCCTTTCGATTCTAAGCATGCCTAAGAGATTTATGGTTGTATGAATGAAGGACCTCCATCAATTGATATTTGATTTTTTTTGTATGGATTTTGATGGGTTTTTGATCATATTTCTTTCATGAAACTTTGAACTATTCGATTTTTGTAAACCTACCTAACTTTGCAATCAAACTATGATGCGCGCACTATGTTTTCAGAGTACTTTGGTCCTAGCATGTACCCAATTCCAAGGTGGAATACGATGTACAAGATGCCATCACTCCTTAGCATGGTCTCGGGCTTCACGAATTTGCTCACACGCATTGTGATTAACACTTTGCCCACCGTTTGAATCATCACAACATTTATTGATAAGGCTCGGGGCTATGGCTCTGTTGCGTTTTTGCAAACCCTACCTATGTGTTCTATGTTAATTACCCATCCATTTGGAATGGCTCCAGTGGTAAGGTTCAAACCAAATGACGTCCATAACCTGCTCTCATATGATAACGCTAGGGAAGATTTGGAAAGGAATGGTTGGCATTTGTTCATCGAAAATTTTTGGGGTTTTAACCTTCAAGTCAACCAAGAGTTTGCCTTGACCTTTGATGGCTGTAGGGAAAATATCGTTGATGTGAAATTGGAAGTAACAGAAGAGTTCTTAAGCCAAGCCACGGGATTGCCAGCGGTTGGTTAGAAATGGTTCAAGAATCCGAAAGTGGAGGAGGTCCCTTGGACTTTACTATTTACCTCACGAAAAATAACCAGCTGTGATCGAGGTATGCCAATTTAATTTTTCAAACCTAGGTGGCATGATTTACTTGCTGTAGTGAAGCAATTCATCACATGTGAGGGACGATTCAGACTTGTTTTCCTATATCATCTACGCCTACTTATGATTTTTATTGGTTTTCCGTTGAATATGACTTACTACGTGCTTAGAATTCTGTATAAAATGGGTAAACGGTTTAGGAAACAGAGGTCAGATTCAAGTCTATTTCATCATGGCCTCTTTAAAATCATCCTCATGCACTAGTTACAGTCACAAAATTATTGTTGGGATGCGTTCATTACACGAAATGGTTTTGGCAACCATGAGTTGGGATAGGTAGATAAGCCAGTCATTGTGGAAACCCTTGTGAACTCTACGACCTCTTCCACACCTTTCCAGGCTTGTGATTTTTCCCTTAACAATGAACCCTCCAGCTACCCTAATGTCATTCAACATGACAGTCGACCGGTTACACATCCAAAGGATTGCACTAAAACTGTTAAGAAACCTACAGGAAAGAAGCTAAAAGGCAGTGTTGATGTCAATTTCAAGAACAAAAGAGCTGGTCGATTGATTTCTCGAAGTGTTCGAAATAAAACAAAACCTTGTGCAGACATGATCAACATGAATGAAGTGAGAGAAAGCTCAGACTTAGAAATTGACAAATTCCTTGCTAAAGAGGACCCCGTGTCATTCGGGTTATACCCTGACCGGCCCTATGACTATGTTAACAATCTGCCTCCTTGTCTAAAGGACAACCCATAATTTCCTGGTATCCAACTCTGTGATAAATCTACCATTCGCAGGGAGGATTCTATGACCCATAATGCTGTTCGTGCTAATGCAAATTCCTTACAGTCACAATGTGATGTGTGTTGATTGTGGATCGACAGGTACTGTACCGATGTTCCACTGCTACAGTCACGACTCAAGTCTTTAAGAGACCAAGTTGATATGTTGACAAATGAAAACAAAACACTTGAATCCATTTTCCAAGGGAAGGAGAAACGATTGAAAACTACAGATCGTGTCATTTTCAAAAATGTAGAGGTAGCAACAGTTATTGTTAATTCCAAAATTTCTTGATACGTTTTGATTTTATGATTTGAAGTATGATATTTTTAATTTTTAGCATGATTGTGTCACTCTAAAGTTAGGATATTCGATTTGATTGAATAAACTATTTTTCTTATTAAGATTAGTCTGTTTTGTTTATTTAATAAAATATGATTGCATTTGCTATTATAACTAGCTACAAAATCACAAGATTCTGTAGCCAGTTAAGAAAATTCGAATTGTTTGATTTGATAATTGAAAACATATCTGAGATCTTCTTATTTTCAGGATAATTAAGGAGCCCATGATTTCAAAGATGATATGAGACACATTTTGAGGTCTCCCAGCCATATCAATTTTGTATTTTGAGTAAACAGAATTAGACTGTTAATAATGTTTTGATATCTAGTGAAATCAGGGTGGTTACATCCCCCATTATTTTTTGAAACCAATTTCATCTTATCAACAGGAAACAATTATGTTTCCTGAAACCTATATAAACATATCATTTTGTAAACATTTGATCAACTCGACCTGGGGTGAGAGTATGGATATTTGTGTACTGACTTGAATGACACATAATACATTACAGATTTAGCTTTCTGTATCATGTTTTAATTTAAGTTCTGCTTATCTCAATACGATGATAGATGATGATAGCCTTTCGTCTGCACGATTTATTGTTATTTGAGATAATCCTTTTCACATACTTCCCCTATCTCATGTCTCAGATATAACACACAGTGATCCTTTATTCAATTTAAATTAGGAAATTTATCTTTAATTTTAGTTGAATGTTTACATGCAAGTTCTTACAGGAAGAATTATTTCATCGTAGTTACTTGCAAATTATAAGATTACTGTGACTGCATCTATTATATGTTTTGTTATTATAATTCAATCTCTAGCATTATCGTTCCTCATTTATTAGGGGCAATCTCAAGATTTGTAGCAGGTTTACTTCATCAGGTAAAGGTGGTTGGATATTCAATATTGAACAGACATTGGATGCAATAACAGGTTAGCCTGTTATTTGATTTCACTAGTTTGCTGAATATAGAAGTTTTCTCTATATAAAAAAATTTATACTATCGATTATTTTCTGGTCAGTTAGATAGTTTAATGTTTGATTTCACGAGTGCATACATTTAAGAAAATAAACCAAAAAAGGATTAGGTAGTATTTTCATTTTCCTTATTATTATTGCTAAAGTAATCAATCTACATTTGATTTTTGCGAGTTTAGATTAAAACTCGTGTTTTGTACAGATTGTATATAAAGTGATTGATTATATTTTTATTTAAATAAATTGTACATATATATATATATATATTTAAATGCACTTATAGATTTTAGTGATTGTTATTTATTAGGTTATTATTTTTCCTTTAGTTATTTTTTCGCTTTCTTTAGGACTTAGATTGGCCAACAGAGCCGCAAAACCTATTGGAGTGAATTAATCCAAACAACTTGGGTTAAACAGACAACCCTAGACCGGATTCACTCCTCCAGTTGATGAGCGGTCAATTTCGCCCGTCAACAAATGGCGCTAGAAGGAGGGCTTGAAAACAATTAATGGCACGAGGAAGACGCAAGACTCCTCCCCCACCTACTTGCTCACCTATAGTAACTAGAAGTCATTCAGACGACAACATTGTCCCTCAAACAACAACCACATCAAATGACGATCTATGGATCATAGTTGAAGCAGTAACTCCAAATCCCCCAGGTGCCGACATACAAGATATTGTTCGTCAATCCCTCATAAGAACGCATAGTGCCTTAGACTGTATCACACAACCAAGTCGACCTTTGAACCAAGCATTAGACTTCCCTGATATCAGAGAGAAACTTGAAGGTACTGACCTTACCTTAAACCCTACGGATCCAGATCATATCCTTACTCTTGCAGCAGGAGGATCTTGTATTCCACCATCACCACCCCCTTCATCTCCTTCTTATTCTGGACAAGAGTCCTCGGATGATGGCAGTTCCTCATCTCAACCTTCGACACCACCCACACCTATGGCCAATTCGAACAATCCCGCCAGACCCTGGCTCGACCAAGATGCAGTGGCCATACCTGGGCCCCAACATCCTTTACCTAAACACCAGGAGAAATCACTCCCTAAATTTGACCCAGCCTCCAAACAAATCATTGAAGATCACATCAGAAAGTTTATGCTATCCATTAGGCTCCGTAGTGTTGAGCACGAAGATGTAGTCTGCAGATTTTTTCCCTACACCTTTGAAGGCAATGCCTCTACTTGGTACTTTTCCCAACAGCTCCACACCATNTGAATATGCCATCTCGATCGGTGAGAGTAGCATAGTGTATCCATAAGACTCCATATCAGATGGGTGGGGGAGTATCTAGGGATCATTGTAACCGATGGGTGCATTAGTAATTGTGGAGATCATATTGATGGATATGGTTGGGGTGATTTGTGGTGAGGGAAGGGGAAAAATCCCCATTAAGGAGGGGTAAAGTCCTATCCCGATTCTTTTTCATCCGAAATAAGACTCTCCTATAAACAGGACATTTGCATTAGGATTGATTCACACATCTGGTGTACAAAAATCTAGTTAGTCTACAATGACGATATTCCCTTGATGGGGGAGTTTTACAATTCGAAAGACATTAGACATGAAAACCTTCATGGCCTAAAACATGGTGTGACCTAAAATAAAATTATAGTCGAGTGTGGTGTCAATCACTTCAACTTATACCAAAACAATTTTTCCTGCAAGTTCAATGGGTAATGAGGGGAGAAGTTCATGGGGTTGGAAAAAATGCCCATCAAAATATTTTAGGATGGTTTTTGAGGTAGTAAGTTGGGGAGAACCAAGAGATTTCCAACATGTCAAGGACATGATACAAGTTGTGGCACCTTCACCGAGCATTGTTCGAAATTTTTTTTTATTAAGAGATCAGATAGTGATTTTTAATGCTAATTGGTGTGATAGGCGAGAGTCATTGCAATTCATGTCGAAGGAAATAACATTGGATTCTACAGGGTCAATTCCACCAATGGATAATAAAAAATATTTATGTTGCGTAGGGAAGGACTGCAATACTTTGAGAGCCGACATGACACAAGGGGCTTGGGAAATATCTTCTACTATGCTATAGTGTTTGGCTACCCAAGCATTGGGATTATGTGTAGTGCGACGAAGTACTCCCTTTGGAGGGCATAAGGCAGGTTCTAAAGTTGGCTTCTCTAATATGAGAGGGCCATTGGGTGGGGTGGTTGAGGGGGGATCCTTGGGTAAAGAATCACCTTCTAGAGAATCGTAATTATTGGTTGTAGTAGATATGGCTGCAGATTTAACCATCAATATGTTTATAGACGAGGATTCGGGTTTCCCCCAGGTGGGGGTGCTTGCGTTTGTGTGACAAGTTGTTTTTTTTGGGGGGGAAAGGATTTGTTAAAACTGCAGGCATAGAAGAGGATGGGCCTCGTTCAATAAATTGATGGATTTCAGCGAGACAAGGACAATCTTTAGTGAAATGATCCTCTTTACAAATCATATAGGGACATTTGGCCTTTCATTTGGGTTTACCCTCAACATTGTTTTCTTGGGTTTTGGGGTCTGACTGCTCAGAAGAGTTTTTCTTTTTCTTATTATTAATACCCTTCCTTTTTTCTCCAAATTGTTGCGGGTTTTTGGGCACGTTTGATTGCACCGAATTAACCTCAGAGGTTTGGAAAAGGGGTTTACTTTGAGTTCTTATATGGACAAATGAGATAGGATTGGTGACATTAGGTGATTGGTTGTGTGGCTCGGTCATTTGACCAATTGTATCTATAGAAACAAGATCGATCATGCCATCGACATGGGGTCCATTTGTGGGTTTGGTTGGATCATTCGACGACCGAAGAGCATTACAAATCAAGTCATATAAGGTGCTTGATTGAGAGTATACTAAATATAAATATTGGGCCTGACTGATAGCTTGTTCCTCGGTGACAGTGCCTCCCATGGAGACATTGCAAGCTATAGGCAGAAAGAGATACTTGGTGAGCTAATCATCTAGTATTTGATTCGGGATTGTGGATTTGATTAATCGCCACTGACACCTCCACTCATGAATGTGATCTCAGATATGGGTGGAATTTTATTGGCGTAACAAGGTTAAGATCTTAGTACTAGTTTCATAGCGGATACGTAATTTAAAGTGTGTAAAAAATTCCATGGAAAGGGAAATAAATTTGTCAAAGGAGTTCTGCAGCAGTTATATATACCATTTAGTTGTTGATCCTGTAAGGGTTCAATGGAAAAGTCGTAGTTGGATGGAATCGTCCATCAAGGAGTTTGAAGAACACCATAGATGGAAAGTCATCATGTGATTATTTGGATATTCTCTAGGATTTCTATCAAATTTTGGAATATCGGATGGGAATTTAGTAGGAATGGAGGGGGGGGGGAGAAATTTTGTATGGGGTCATCAGTCAACCGTGAAATATCAGGAAAATCTAAATTTCCCAAGAATAAGAGTGTTTTGTTGACCTGTGGAGGTGGGTTGTATGATCCTCCTCCATGTGGATGTTGTTATGGAGGTCCTCCTCCATAAGGTGGTCCTCTAGGGGGTCCTCCTCCATAAGTTGGTCCTCTAGGAGGTCCTCCTCCAAAAGGTGGTCCTCCAAGAGGTCCTCCTCGATAGGGTGGTCCCACAGGGAGTCCTCCACTATAGAGTGGCCCTCCAGGGGTTCCTCCTCCATAGGGTGGTCTCCTAGGGGATCCTCCCCCATGGGGTGGTCCTCCATGGGGTCCTCCTCCATAGGGTGGTCCCGCTCTACCATGGGGTGGTATGCCAGGAGGTCCACCACAAAATGGTGGTCCTCCAAGGGGTCTACCTGGATGACCGTAAATTACAGGATTGGTGGGTTGTTGAAGTTGGTTCCATACGGTATTTTCTATTCCTGGATAAGGGTGGCCAAATAGTAGGCTAGTGGTAGAAGGAATAGTTTGGCTCCATGATGGGTGTTTTCCGGTAGCTAGGGATTGCCCCCTAGTTGATTGTTTCCTCCAAAGAGAATATGGTTGTATGGTTGGGGCTTGACCCCTAGTGGGTGGTTTCTACCAGTCAAATAAAGGTTGAATCCCTATAAGAAGGTATGCCCCCATTAAAAAGGTTGACCGAATATTTTCCCTATGTACAAGGGTTGTCCCCCATTGAAAGGTTGACTCAAAAATGTTGGTTTTCCTAAGACTATTAGTTGACTTCCCTGGGGAGGTAATCCTCCCGTTAAATATTATTGTCCGAAAATGTTGGGATCGCCTCTTGAAGGTGGTGGTAATATGTTTGATACAATTAGCGATACGAATGTTAATATTGATGTTTGGTTTGGGGAGACATTTAGTTGATCCTTTTGTAATGTAGAATGAATGGGGGAGGGATGAAGGAAAGAAGTTTGAAACATCTGGGAGATGGTAGATGTGGGGGGATGGGGGGTGTGTGAATAGACATGTGAAGGATATCATTGCAAGAGTTGAATAGTTGAATCAATCATTGTATCTAGTCGATTGAAAACATCATGGCCAAAGGGTTCTTCGGGAGTCTGTTAGGGTCCTAACCTGCACATAGGTAGATCAATATATTCAGATGTAATAAAGGTCAATATTAATAAGGCCTTTCAATAAAATAGAATAAGGCGGATGTAAGAAGACCTAATAGAAGCTTCTGCTTCTAGAAGGATCTTCCTCTAGATGCTTCTCTTGATAGACATATTTAGTATAAATACGGGTCGAGGGTATGAAAACCCTAGCTTGGAGATTATTGTAATAGAGCACTGCTCGACTGGAGGTTTCCCCCTCGAAGAGGCCCATGAACACATATTTCAGAATCAAAGTGTTATTTCTGTTATTGTTCTTATATCATTTATGTGTTATTGTGGAGATTATGCTGGTTATATTACTGTTATTCTTCCATTTCTAGCATTTTATTTATGTTCTGCATATTTATTATATCTGGTATCTTGCAAGTGGTATCACAGCACTTTCCTTGGCAGAAATTGTGGGAATTTTTTTCCAGGGTAGAGACGTATTCCGACGTCTTTAAGCCACAGAGATCTGTCGTTACGCGCATAAACTCGCGGTTGAGGGATTCATACACGTAGGAAATACAAGTGGTTCTTAAGCGCACATCTGTTGGCCACCCTTGTAACCCCTATTGGTACCCCTTTAAGTGGTAGCGCATCAGACAACACCTGTGTATGGATCGGCCTAGATTTCCTGAAGCCCTCTTTAGATAAACCTATCAACCGCCGGACTGCTATAGTGTCACCGAGAATAACACTCGGGAAGATACTCTCTAGTACCTGGGTAGTCAGGTAGTACGGAAAATGGTACGGTCTATCCTCTTTAGTTAGTGCCCTGAGATATTGGGCCGAGTACTACTGTTGGACCCCACACATATATCAAAGAGCTATAGCACAAGGGAAACCCTTATCTATAGAACCCTTGAATACCTAACCCTTGGGGGACAGAAACATAAACAAATTAAAACAGACCAGATATATTGTCATGCAAATGTGTTCGGGTTGCCAAGTAAATACACATTTATTTCTAGTTAAGCATTTGGGGATTTCATCATTGTAGTATTCTTCAGACCAGAGTATAACTCCGCAGGTGTGAAAAAAAAAAATCTGGAAATTTTTTCACCATTATTTGAGACCTATTCCATTGGATTCATCTCCTCGCCCTTATAACATTCATCCATATCATTTTTCGGAAAAAAAAATTGACCCTGCCCGCCCCTTTTCAATTCACCCATCCTCATGGCCCATACCTGTAGCCAAGATCTGGAAACTCGCTTCAACACCTTGCAATCTAGTTTCCTCAAGACCAAAAAGAAGTGAAACAACTTAGTGCTATTGTTGCCTCCATTGATTCATCCATCAATACAACCATAAATACAACCATGCAGTCCTCAATGGAGGAAGTCAAACAAGAACTGACCACCCAACTTGAATCTGTCTTTGCATCACTCTGCACCAAACTGAAGATCCCTACAGATGACCCTTTCTCTGAAGCACCTCCAAAGACCGAAGGTGAACATTCATCCCATTCCCATTCCTTTCATCCCCATCACTTTCAACGTGACCTACGCCTTCCGCGGGTGGATGTGACCAAATTTGATGGCTCGGACCCCACTGGTTAGGTAACCCAAATGGAACATTATTTCTCTTTATACAGCATCACAGATGACTTAGCCAAACTCCGGTATGGTGTTCTCCATCTAGATCAAAAACGTTGGCAATGGTGGCAATGGTGGCAATGGAGAAAAACTTCCTGTCAAGGGTATATTGCTTGGACCCAATTTGTGACTGAGATTTATGAATGCTTTGACACAAACACCAACCATTTGGGTCGTTTGAAAAATTTGAAACAATTTGAAATAGTAGAAGACTTCATAGCTGCCTTTGAGCACCCGGCTTTTCGAACAGAGGGCATGATTGATGCTTTCTTTTGAGAGTGTTTTATCAGTGGCCTCAAGGAGGAGATGCGGGCCAATGTCCTCATGGCTCGACCCTCAAGTTGAGTGGAGGCTACTAAAAGAGATAAAGAAGCACAATAGGTTGTATCCTCTCAAAACCAAAAACCCTCCTTTATCCCTCGCCTTAAACCTGTCACTCCCACTACTCCCTTCGCCCCATTAAAGATCCAAAAATTGACCAGGTCTGAAATGGTTGAACGACAACTCAAAGGCCTTTGTTATATTTGTGATGACAAATATTTCTTGGGCCACAAGTGTAGGGAACAAAATATTTTTATGGCCATCTCTGAGGATATTTCAAAAGAGGATGTTGAAACTCCCCTTGTGTCTGAGTCACTTGAAATCACTGACATAACCCATCCCTCAAACCCTCCCGAAGTAGAACCCGTCATTTCCCTCAATGCTCTCACTGGCTTCTCCGCTCCCCAAACCCTCAAGTTAATCGGTTACATCTGTTAGAAAAACAGGATCACAGAGCAATAAAATAAAACAAATGTGGAAACAAAACACAGAAGATACACAATACAAGAGAGACACAGATTTACGTGGTTCACCCAGTGTGGGCTACGTCCACCAAAGAAATTTCCAGGTCCTTTCTTTATTATTATCCAGCAAAATGAAAGGATACAACCTACAGCAAAACCCACTATAACTTCCTCTTCTTTCTCTCACAGTCTCCTCTCTCATAATACAATACTCTC
>SNQJ01S0031095.1:111480-122543 GCA_010110895.2 Picea sitchensis
GAGCATATATGGTGCGCAGCTATCTTTGAAACAAAAGACTTCCCTGGGTTGATAATTTATGTTTCACTTGGTTGTTTGAAATTAATTAAGCAATTATAGTGACCAACACATGATAAAATCGTGACGTTGAAATTCAACGACTTCAACCTAGGGGACCGCAAGGATTACAAAATGTTCTCTCCTCACCGATACTTGACCAGGACGAAGGGGAAGAACTAGAAAATTATCCCCCAACAATGGACTATGAACCTCACACAGTATACCATCTTGAATGTGATGAAGATCCCACATTTTGGAAGGCATCAGGAGGTAAACGCATGTGTCAATATCCTGTTAGCATGTTAAAATGGCGATTATATATGGTTAGACAAATGCATCACAGTCAATATGACATTGATACAAAGGATCATCGGGTTGAGCATGCAGGGACCTAATCCACATGACTTCTACCCAGGTAAGGCTACAGACCGCACACTAGCACAGAGGATTAAAGACACATATGGTGATGTAGAAAAAGGGATGCGAGGCTACAAGGTAGCTTCCATCCAAAATGGCACAGTGCGCTTGGCCTGTCAGTTGATCACAAGAAAGTTGGTGAGAAAGAAAAGACCTACGCAGGTCACAAGGTTTGTTTTGGACCTCGCAAGGAAGTGTGTAGAAGGAGTACAGATGAATTGGGTGAAGTACCTTGTCAACCAGCTCGAATTATATTGCCGCAAAGCCTAGGATCAGGGTTATGAGTTCCACTTTAGCTGGCTCCTGATCCTCATTGCATTTATAGCTTGGGAGATGCCAGAAGGTGTGACCTTCCCATACATCAAACCATTCGAGTCACTCGCTACGAAGTTCACCATGCTATGGTACTCGAGCGACATGGGAAAATAGTGGCAGTCCAACGTGGTATTTCATACATACTTCCTCCAGTTGAAAAGATCCATTGAAACTGAACCCCGTATGACACCAAACATTCTACACTGTTTCAGGCCACTTAATAAATTATGTGCATATTGGTATTTTATCTACATAACTGCGTGCACCGATGAGCATAAAGAAGAGCTTCAGTCATACTATAAGATCACAGAGGAGGGCCTCAAAGAGATAAATAAGGACTGGCCTACAGAGTTCCTTATCCCTGTTGACCCCACATAAATGTTTGATCCTGAAAAAATTGGCAGCTCAGAGGCCGCTCGTGAAGTACATGATACACCTGGAACCAATAGAAGAAAGAAGACAGAGGGCATTCAGTAGCTGAGTAGTACCTCAGACGAAACTGCTTCAGACTCACCTGGAGGAGGAGGTGCTGATGAAGTAAATAAAGAAGAGACCAATGGAAAATATGATCAGTAGAAGCAAGGAAAAGTAACATAACCTAGGGATCCTATTGACAAGGTTGATCCCTCTAAGAAAAGGAAGGTTTCCCCCATGAAAACTACTTCCCGAAAGAAATCCAAATCCACCGGGACTAAGCTGCAAACGGTGCTCATGCTCGATGACTTTGACTTCATCATCGCAATTGTCTCAGATGCCTTGCAGAACATCTTGCAAAAAGATGAAGCCAAGAAGGAAGATATATATGATATGATTGAGGTAGAACTCAGAGGGGTGCAACACACCCTTCACTCCAGTTGCACATTGTCCACTGCGACTCAAACTTCAGAAGAACCAAAGTTGGGAGATGAGTTGACCCAACTCTGTAGACTAGCCGATGTGACTGAAGCTCGCCTTTGTCATGCACAGGAATAAACAAAACAGGCCATAGAGGCTATAAAGAAAGTACAAAAAGTACTCATAGAGAAACTTCGAGTTGCACAACAGGAGAAGGTCAACCTCCAGATCAATTTTGAAGAGGAGAAAGAGATGATCTGACAAGAGAAAGAAAAGCTACTCATGGGGCAGCTCGAAGTCCAAGAAGAAGTCACCAGAGAACTTCGCTTTGTGACAGGCTTAGAGAAAAAGGTAGAAGAACCAGTGGAACATCAAGTAGTGAGGCTTGTTGAAGCCATCCAGTAGCTTCAACGGATAATAGCAGACTTAGAGATACAAGCAGTGCCACACACCTCGCAGGATGTGCATGACCAAAGAGAATCCACTACCCAAAGAACAATTGAGAGGATCAGAGCATTCACTCTGGACTATAAACATCTTAGCAGTATGAGTGCACAAACCTACGAGAGACCGACTGAAGACCCAGAAATAAAGTCACTAGAGTCATAACTTCAGGAGGAAAAGAAGCAAGTCGCAATAGTACAAGCACAGTTGAAGCTCTTGTCAGCAGTTGAAAGAATGAAGCGATCCCAGGAACAATGTGTTTCTTAACAGCAAGTCCACACCATTCAGAGCAAATTCATGGAAGTGAATCAGAGGCTCCAACTAGTCCAGGACAAAGCATGCCATCTGTTTGAAGAGATTGAAGGTCAAGGAGCAGAGCTGGAACAAGTAGTCGCTACAGTCAAACAACACTTAGAGGGACCTTTCAAAGAAGTAGTTATCCATGAGTTCACTGAGCAGGAGGCCTTGGCGCAGAAATAGGTCGAAGCAGCTTGAGCCAAGCTTGAGGCTTTTGAAGCAAAGCTACCCAGATCAGAGTGACTCAGGAAGAGTCGCGGGTGAGTGGTGGGGGCCTGTTGGACCTTGACCAAGTTTTGAGGATCCTTGGTCACCTTTTGACCTATTTTGGGACTTTGATGGGTTTTCGAAGGTGGAGCGTAAGTCGAAGCGAAGATCGCACGATCTTGGCCCCTTGTTAGGGATTTTTGGGTTTTTGGGCTTATGTAACGAGTATAGGGATATCGGCCCATGGGTTTACCCATGTTTAGCCCCTTATTGTAATGTATAAATAGATGTCTAGGTGATGTAAGGAAGGGGAATCTGTGTGATGTTGTGCTACGTGCAAGTGATAGTTGGAAGTGATTTGTGCATATTGTGTGAGAATTCCAGAGCTAAGTGCAAGTGACTGTAAAATATTGTTTAAAGGCTTTGTGTTGTAACCTAGCTCAAGGAAGGAGCATCTAGCGGAGTGTGCAAAGTTCTCATTTCCTATGCGAAATAGGATTTTGTGGCTCTGTACATGTAATAATCTTGACTAAAGACAATAAAGAGAATAAGAGTTGGTGAAAGTAGCCCCAGGACGAGGATGAACCACGTATATCTTTTGTTGTTGTGCTTTGTGCAAAGTGTTGGTGTGTTTATTTCTATGTTTACATGCTTAAGTAATTGATATAGATGAACAATAGATAGAATTGTTGATGTTTTTTTCTTAATAATATATATGAATGCTATATCTAACCTATGTTTAGTGTTGGAATATACTAGATCTGAGTGAATACTGGGATGCTATGTAATTAGGGTTTTATCTGTAAAGTAAATACTGGTTAATACTAACGAACTATAACTGCTAAGTGCTCTATTAAGGTGTTGTAATCAAAGATCTGTGTCCCAGCTAAGGCTGCAGACATCCGAGTCCTACAACCACCCTTGCCTATACCTCGGGTGAGACTTCATCTGCTTCACAGGTGTTGCCAAAAGAGATGGTAGTTAGGGTTTTGTTGGTGTTCTCTTGAGCGTTGAACCCTGGGTCTTCCCCTGTGCCAACAGGAACAATCATCGATGATTTGATCGATGAAAGGGGTAGGGAAATTGCATTTAGGACATGCCTTGTTGAGGTCCCTATAATCAATGCATAATCAGATGGTGCCCTGATTTTTTTTAACTAGTACAATGTTGGACACCCATTCAATTAGGGGAACAGGGTAAATAAAACCAACGTTCAACCTTTTTTGGACTTCTACCTTAATATTTGTAGCTTTCCTTGGATGAATAGGGTAGAGTTGTTGTCGAACTGGATGGGCTCCGGGATAAGTTTTGATTTCATGTACAAGAATTCATGGATCGATTCATGGCATCTCTTCGTAGGACCAGGTAAATATGTCACAAAATTATTTTAATAGGGCAGTATAAGATTCAATTTCTTCAGGGGGAAAATATGAAACTATCTAGATTTTTTCCATGACCCCAAGTTTAACTGAAATGTCAATCAAAATGGTTCTGGAAATATTTCCCAAATTTCCTTCGAATAAAATGGGGGATGATGTGAAAGGTAAAAGGGATGGATCATGAATATGAAATGAAATGAGGGTTTGTATTTGGGTTTCTTTCTTCTCTTTGAGGGGCATGAAAGAGGATCGATGACTAAAATCCTCCCAATGTTTATCTTGTAAATTCATGATTTCCATAATGGCTTCTTTTGAAGGAAGGACGATGTCGAGAAAGTCATGGGACGGTGAAGAATTGGTATCCCAAGAGGGAGAGGAAAAATGATCTAGTTCCTCATTTAGTAGGAGACTAGAATGAGAATCAAAAGTTTCTCCTCTCGATTTTATTATTGAATATGGCATATCGATCGGTGAGAGTAGCATAGTGTATCCATAAGACTCCATATCAGATGGGTGGGGGAGTATCTAGGGATCATTGTAACCGATGGGTGCATTAGTAATTGTGGAGATCATATTGATGGATATGGTTGGGGCGATTTTTGGTGGGGGAAGGGGAAGTTTGCCCATTAAGGATGGGTAAAGGCCTACCCCGATTCTTTTTCATACAAAATAAGACTCTCCTATAAATGGGACATTTGCATTAGGATTGATTCGCACATCTGGTGTACAAAAATCTAGTTAGTCTACAATGACGATCTTCCCTTGATGGGGGAGTTTTACAAGTCAAAAGAAATTAGACATGAAAACCTTTATGGCATAAAACATGGTGTGACCTAAAATAAAATTATAGTCAAGTGTGGCATCGATCACTTTGACTTCTACCAAAACAATTTTTCCCGCAAGTTCAATGGGTAATGAGGGGAGAATTTCATGGGGTTTGAAAAAATGCCCGTCAAAATATTTTAGGATGGTTTTTGAGGTAGTAAGTTGGGTAGAACCAAGAGATTTCCAACATGTCAAGGACATGATACAAGTTGTGGCACCTTCACGGAGCACTGTTCGAATTTTTTTTTATTAAGAGATCAGATAGTGATTTTTAATGCTAATTGGTGTGATAGGCGAGAGTCATTGAAATTCGTGTCGAAGGAAATAACATTAGATTCTACAGGGTCAATTCCACCAATGGATAATAAAACATATTTTTTCTATGTAGGGAAGGAATGTAGTACTTTGAGTGTCGACATGGCACAAGGGGCTTGGGAAATATCTTCTACTATGCTATAGAGTTTGGCTACCCAAGCATTGGGATTATGTGTAGTGCAACGAAGTACTCCCTTTGGAGGGCATAAGGTAGGTTCTAAAGTTGGCTTCTCTAATATGAGAGGGCCATTGGGTGGGGTGGTTGAGGGGGGATCCTTGGGTGAAGAATCACCTTCTAGAGAATCGTAATTCTTGGCTGTAGTAGATATGGCTGCAGATTTAACCATCAATATGTTTATAAACGAGGATTCGGGTTGCCCCCAGGTGGGGGTGCTTGCGTTTGTGTGACAAGTTGTTTTTTTTGGGGGGGAAAGGATTTGTTAAAACTGCAGGCATAGAAGAGGATGGGCCTCGTTCAATAAATTGATGGATTTTAGTGAGACAAGGACAATCTTTAGTGAAATGATCCTCTTTACAAATCATGCAGGGACATTTGGCCTTTCATTTGGGTTTACCCTCAACATTGTTTTCTTGGGTTTTGGGGTCTGACTGCTTAGAAGAGTTTTTCTTTTTATTATTATTAATACCCTTCTTTTTTTCTCCGAATTGTTGCGGGTTTTTGGGCATCGTTGATTGCACTGAATTAACCTCATAGGTTTGGGAAAGGGGTTTACTTTGAGTTCTTATATGGACAGATGAGCTAGGATTGGTGACTTTAGGTGATTGGTTGTGTGGCTCAGTCATTTGACCAGTTGTATCTATAGAAACAAGATCGATCATGCCATCGACATGGGGTCCAGTTGTGGGTTTGGTTGGATCATTCGATGACCGAAGAGCATTAGAAATCAAGTCATATAAGGTGCTTGATTGAGAGTATACTAAATATAAATATTGGGCCTGACTGATAGCTTGTTCCTCGGTGACAGTGCCTCCCATGGAGACATCGCAAGCTATAGGTGGAAAGAGATACTTGGTGAACCAATCATCTAGTATTTGATTCGGGATTCTGGATTTGATTAATCACCACTGACACCTCCACTCATGAATGTGATCTGAGATATGGGTGGAATTTTATTGGCATAACAAGGTTAAGAGATATCGATCACAAAGCATCGACATGGGGTCCATTTGTGGGTTTGGTTGGATCATTCGATGACCGAAGAGCATTAGAAATCAAGTCATATAAGGTGCTTGATTGAGAGTATACTAAATATAAATATTGGGCCTGACTGATAGCTTGTTCCTCGGTGACAGTGCCTCCCATGGAGACATCGCAAGCTATAGGTGGAAAGAGATACTTGGTGAACCAATCATCTAGTATTTGATTCGGGATTCTGGATTTGATTAATCACCACTGACACCTCCACTCATGAATGTGATCCGAAAGATATGGGTGGAATTTTATTGGCATAACAAGGTTAAGAGCTTAGTACTAGTTTCATAGTGGATACGTAATTTAAAGTGTGTCAAAAATTCCATGGAAAGGGAATTAAATTCATCAAAGGAGTTCTGCAGTAGTTATATATACCATTTAGTTGTTGATCATGTAAAGTTTCATTGGAAAAGTCGTAATCAAATGGAACCGTCCATCAAGGAGTTCGAAGAAACCCATGATGGAAAGCTACCAGGATTATTTGATATTCTCTAGGATTGGCTAAATTTTGGAATATCGGATGGGAATTTAGTAGGAATGGAGGGGGGAGGAGAAATTTTGTATGGGGTCATTAGTCAACCATGAAATATCAGGAAAATCTAAATTTCCCAAGAATAAGAGTGTTTTGTTGACCTGTGGAGGTGGGTTATATGATCCTCCTCAATGTGGATGTTTTTATGGAGGTCCTCCTCCATAAGGTGGTCCTATAGGGGGTCCTCCTCCATAAGTTGTTCCTCTAGGAGGTCCTCCTCCAAAAGGTGGTCCTCCAAGAGGTCCTCCTCGATAGGGTGGTCCCACAAGGGGTCCTCCACTATAGAGTGGCCCTCCAGAGGTTCCTCCATGTGGTTCCCCTAGGGGGATCCTCTCCTCAATAGGGTGGTCCCCCAAGGGGTCCTCCATAGGGTGGTCCTCTCCCGCCAAGGGTGGAGTGCCGTGAGGTCCACCACAGCAAGGGTCCCTCCAAGGGGCTCACCGGATGACTCCAGAAATCGCGGTGGGATTGGTGGGTTGTTGAGGTTGGTTCCATGATATCTTCTATTCCTGGATAAGGGTGGACAAATAGTAGGCTAGTGGTAGAAGGAATAGTTTGGCTCCATGATGGGTGTTTTCCGGTAGCTGGGGATTTCCCCCTAGTTGATTGTTTCCTCCAAAGAGAATATGGTTGTGTGGTTGGGGGTTGACCCCTAGTGGGTGGTTTCTCCCAGTCAAATAAAGGTTGGATCCCTATAAGAAGGTATGCCCCCATTAAAAAGGTTGACTAAATATTTTCCCTATGTACAAGGGTTGTCCCCCATTGAAATGTTGACTCAACAATGTTGGTTTTCCTAAGCCTATTAGTTGACTTCCCTGAGGAGGTAATCCTCCCGTTAAATATTATTGTCCGAAAATGTTGGGACCACCCTCGAAGGTGGTGGTAATAATGGTTGGATACAATTAGCTTATACCTGGGATGTTAATGTTGGTGTTTGTTTAGGGATGTTTAGTTGATCCTTTGTAAATGTAGAATGAATGGGGAGGGACGAGGGAAAGTAGGTTTGAAACATCCGGGAGATGGTAGATGGGGGATGGGGGTGTGTGAATAGACATGTGAAGGATATCATTGCAAGAGTTGAATAGTTGAATCAATCATTGTATCTAGTCGATTGAAAACGTCATGGCCAAAGGGTTGGGAGTCTATTAAGGTCCTCAACCACACATAGGTAGATCAATATATTCGTGAGTAATAAAGGTCAATATTAATAAGGCCTTTCAATAAAATAGAATATAGTGGATGTAGAAGACCTATTAGAAGCTTCTCATTTCTAGAAGGATCTCCTTTAGATGTGTTTCTCTTGATAGATATATTTAGTATAATAAGGGTCGAGGGTATGAAAACCCTAGCTTGGAGATTATTGTAACAGCTAATCGCCAACTAGAGGTTTCCAAGAGGTCTGTGAACATTGATTTCGGAATCAAAGTGTTATTTCAGTATTGTTCCATATCATTTGGTGTTATTGTGGAGATTACGTACCGGTTGTATTACTGCTATTCTACCATTTATAGCATTTATTGGTATGTTCGAGATGTATTATATCCGTATCTTGTAAGTGGTATCACAACACTTTCCTTGGCGTAAATTGTGGGAATTTTTTCGGCAGTAGACGTGATATGACGCCTTTAAGCCACAAAGATCCGTCATTACGCGCATAAACTCATGGTTGATGGATTCATACACGCTAGAAATACAAGTGGTTCTTGGCACACATCTATTGGCCACCCTTGTAACTCCAGTTGGTACCCCTTTAAGTGGTGTAGCGATCAGACAACACCTATGTAGGGATCGACCTAGATTTCTTGAAGCCCCTCTTAGATAAACCTATCACCAGACCGCTATAGTGTCACCGAACAACACTCGGGAAGATAATATCTAGTACCTCGGCAAATGGGTAGTATGGTTAAGGGTATTGTCTATCCTCTTTAGTTAGTGCTCTCTGATATGGGGCCAAGTACTCACTGCTAGATCCTCGTGATCGTGAGTATCAGGGAGCTATAGCATATGGAAAACCCTTATCTATAGAACTCCTTTGAATACCTAACCCTTTGGGGATAGAAACATAAACAAATTAAAACAAACTAGATCTATTGTCGCAGTAAATGCTCTGCTGCTGGCAAATACACATTTATTTTGGTTAAGAATTTGGGTATTACAACACTACAACATTCTTAAAAAAAAAAAAAAAAAAAAAAAAAAAAAAAAAAAAAAAAAAGTCCTGGAAATTTTTTCAAATTCATTATTTGAGACCTATTCCATTGATTCATCTCTTCACCCTTATCAACATACTATCCTCAGATTATCATTTTTTGGCAAAATTTTTACCCCGCTTCACCCCTTTCGCTTTCAGTTCACCCATCCTCATGGATCATACCCGTAGCCAAGACCTGAAGCTCGCTTCAACACCTTGCAATCTAGTTTCCTCAAGACCCAAAAGAAGTGAAACAACCTGCTACTGCTGCTCCATCGATTCATCCATCAATACAACCATAAATACATCCATGTACCCTCAATGGAGGAAGTCAAACAAGAGTTGACCATCCAACTTGAATCTGTCTTTGCATCACTGCAGACCAAACCTAAGATCCCTATGATGACCCTTCTCTAAAGTACCTCCAAAGACCCAAGGCAAACATTCCTCCCATTCACATTCCTTTCAACACCATCAATTTCAACATGACCCACGCCTTCCACCAAGTGGATGACCAAATTTGATGGCTCGGACCCCACTGTTGGGTAACCCAAATGGAACATTATTTCTCTTATACGACATCACTGCATGACTTGGCCAAACTCCGTATGGTGTCTCCATCTAGATCAAAAAACGCTATAAATGGTGGTAATGGAGAAAAACTTCCCATCAAGGGTATATTGTTTGGAACCCAATTTTAGATCGAAGCTTTATGAACGCTTTGACCTGACACCAACCATTTGGGTCATTTGACAAAGTTGGAAAACTTAGGAACAATGGAAGACTTCATAACTTCCTTTGAACACCTGGCTTTTAGAACAGAGGGGATGACTGGACAGTTTTCTTTGTGAGAGTGTTTCATCATTCTCAAGAGAGATTCGCCTGTCCCAAGGAAGCCTAACCCTCGAAGTTGGGTGGAGGCTACTAAAAAGAGATAAAGAAGCACAATAGGGTTTATCCTTCCTCAAAACAAAACCTCCCCCTTTATCCCTTTGGCTCCTAAAACCAAGCCACTCCACTACTCCCCCACCCCATTAAAGATCCAAAATTGACCGTGGTTGAAATGGATGAACGCCAACTCAAAAGGCCTTTGTTATAATTCAGGATGACAAATATTTCCTACCACAAGTGTAAGGAACAAAAGATTTTATGGCCATATCTGAGGACATTCAAATTTCGGAAGAGGATGTTGAAACTCCCCTTGTGTCTGAGTCACTTGAAATCATTGACATAACCCATCCCTCAGACCCTGCCGAAGTAGAACCCATCATTTCCCTCAATGCTCTCACTGGCTTCTCTACTCCCCAAACCCTCAATTTAATCGGTTACATCAAGAATCAGAAGGTCATCATTCTAGTTGATAGTGGAAGCACCCATAATTTTATTCATTTTTGCATTGCCCAAGAAACTCATTGCTACATCCATGCTGTCAACAATTTCCAAATCATGATTGCTAATGGTGGTTCCATGAAATGTGATAGGCTCTTTGAAAATGTGCATCTCCAAATCAATGACTACCACCTAAAATCCCATATGTTTTCTATCGACATGGGTGGTTGTGACATTGTGTTGGGTGAAGACTGGCTAAGAAATTTGGGTCCCATTCTCATGGATTTTAAGGCATTAACCATGAAATTCGACCAGGAAGGCCACCAATATAAATTCCAAGGCATCACTATTGGTTCACCTGAGGTCATTAGTTCCCATTGCATGGAAAAGCTGCTCAAAAAAGGTCATTCTAGTGTCATTGCCCAACTCCATGCCATACAAGCAATAGAGACACCCCAGGTACGGCATGACCTTCAAGCTCTCCTTTCTAAACATCAAATGGTATTTTCCACTCCCCAAGGACTCCCTCCTTCCCACTATGTTCATGATCATTCCAGTCCCCTTGTACCAGGAAGCCTTCCTCCCAATATCCGTCCATATCGCCACCCCTTTTCACAAAAAAATTAAAATTGAGAAAATGGTCCAGGAACTCCTTAATGCAGGCGTTATCCACCCTGGTATGAGCCCTTACTCTTCTCTTGTATTCATGGTCCTGAAGAAAGAAGG
>SNQJ01S0031096.1:2420-16051 GCA_010110895.2 Picea sitchensis
ACTTTGAATTATAGTACACTCATCACTTCACTTTATTATTTACCTTTTAAAATCTCTTAAACCACTTTGACTACTTTGACCTTTTGGGGCTTCTAGATGACATATGAGGGTCCTCCAATTTCGTAAGTCCATAACTCTCAAACCGTGAGGAGTTATGTGACGTTCCACATACCAAGAGAAATGGAATGACATATACTGTCCATATATAATAGTATTACCTGAAAATATATCAAAACTCATACAATTATCCATCAAACAAACGTGGGTCCATTACCCAAACCTGGGTTCTCCAACTTCTCATGGCCATAACTCTCTAACCGTGATGATTTATGTGACATTACACATACCGTCGGAAACGGAATAACAAGCACTATCCATCTAGGATAGTTTCAATGAAAAATTCACTGGATTTCATCTCATTATTCCACAAATAAGCATGGGTTCTCTAACCATACTTCTAGGATAACTCAATCCGCAAAGCATCTTCCCATGAGGGATTTCACTATAAGGGGACCACTTTGGAGTTAATCCATTTCTACTTATTATCAACCATGACAAGACAATAACGAGTAATCTTTACATCAAAAAATCTTGGGTCCATTACCCAACCTTTGTGCTACGGGGCTTTCTTCAAGGGTTGACATCAATGACAACCAACCTTAATCCACAGTTAGAATGTTACATGTTTCCCAAACTAAACACATAAATGATAATACTCTGTAGGATGTAAGGTGATTAGTATAATTTAGACCTCATTGGATGATACATTTCTCCTTTTCTTATAGTACTATTACTTTTAATATACATTCCAAGAGAATTATTTCAATGCACTGGTAAATTAAACTGCAATAATATAATTGTTTAATCAAGTTACATATGCATATTATCATTTACAATATGTCGACCATGTGAGTGGGAAATGTATCATTTGAAATTATGCAAATGATACTTAAACTACCACATGAGTGGGAAATGTATCATTTAAAATTATACAAATGATACCTTAATTCACACTGTTTACTTGAAAAAGGATTTTGGAATTCTAATTGAAGTTAGAATGTTACATGCCTTTTTTAAGAATGTAGACACATATTGATTGTGGTTTTTCCTTAAATGCAAGGGAAAAAAATGATATTATCATATGGTCAATTCTTTAGATTTTTCATTCCATATTGATCCAAGTTCATCAAGTTCTCCCTTGCATTTTGCAATAAGTCTATATTTTGTTTATATTTTGATTATTTGATTGAATTTATACTACCTTTGCACATGCATTTGAATAATTATGCATTGAAGTCACATATGTGAAATTTCTCTTCTGTAGATTTGAATGTGACCCATGTTGACCACTCACAAATTTGATGTTCATAAAAATCTACCCACTTCAATATTTTCCTTGGTAAATTGCTCTTGCACAAGTCTCCCCTCTAACTTTTGGAAAAACAATGGAATATGAATTAGGGTTTTGTTTTAACTCACTTTTAGAAAATGAAAGTTCTACTTATTTTTTTGCTTGATATTTTGGTGCATTAATTGTAAATGCACACTCTATTTTTAAAAAAATGATGTTTCAATTCATGGTCCAGTAATTACATTTAAGCACACCAATGTGCTATATTAACATAAATGCATCAACATAATGAGTTACAATGAATATATAAGTGCAAACCTCTGTAATTAGATTTTTGCAGAGGATTTCCTTTGAGACGTTTTTAATGTAGGTTTATTTTCGGTCCACATCAAAATAAAGCACACCGACGTGTTGATTATAAACATACTCAATGGTGCAGCGATATAAATTATGTGCACCACATACTTAAAATGTTGTTTCAAAAGTCGGGTTAAAGTTAGAATGTTACATGTTTCCCAAACTAAACACATAAATGATAATACTCTGTAGGATAGAAAGTGATTAGTATAATTTAGAGTTCATTGAATGAGACATTGCTCCTTTTCTTATAATACTATTACTTTTAATATACATTCCAAGAGAATTATTTCAATGCATGGGTAAATTAAATTCAAAGAATATAATTGTTTAATCGAGTTACATATGCATATTATCATTTGCAATATGCATACCATGTGAGTGGGAAATGCATCATTTAAATTATACAAATGATACTTAAACTACCTCATGAGTGGGAAATGTATCATTTAAAATTACACAAATGATACTTAAATTCACATTGTTTACTTAAAAAAAGATTTTGGAAATCTATTTGAAGTTAGAATGTCACATGCTTTTGAAACCTTTTTTAAGAATGTAGATACATATTGATTGTGGTTTTTCCTCAAATGCAAGGGAAAAAAGTGATACTATCATATGTAAATTCTTTAGATTTGTCATTCCATATTGATCCAAGTTCAACAAGTTCTGCCTTGCATTTTGTATTAAATCTAGATTTTGTTTATATTTTGATTATTTGATTGAATTTATACTACCTTTGCACATGCATTTGAATAATTATGCATTGAAGTCACATATGTGAAATTTCTCTTCTATAGATTTGAATGTGACCAATGTTGACTACTCACAAATTTGATGTTCATAAAAATCTACCCACTTCAATCTTTTCCTTGGTAAATTGCTCTTGCGTAAGTCTCCCCTCTAATTTTTGGAAAAACAATGGAATATGGATTAGGGTTTTGTTTTAACTCACTTTGAGAAAATGAAAGTTCTACTCATTTTTTTGCTTGATATTTTGGTGCATTAATTGTAAATGCACACTCTATTTTTTTTAAAATCTTGTTTCAATTCATGGTCCACTAATTAGATTTAAGCGCACCAATGCACTATATTAACATAAACACATCAACGTAATAAGTTACAATGAAAATATAAGTACAAACCTCTGTAATTAGAGCTTTGCAGAGGCTTTCCTTTGAGAAGTTTTTAATGTAGGTTTATTTTCGGTGCACATCAAAACAAAGCACACCGAGGTGTTGATTATAAACATACACAATGGTTCACCGATATAAATGATGTACACCACTTACTTAAAAAGTTGTTTCAAAAGTCGGGTTGAAGTTAGAATGTTACATGTTTTCCAAACTAAACACATAAATGATAATACTTTGTAAGATAAAAAGTGATTAGAATAATTTAGAGCTCATCGGATGAGACATTGTTCCTTTTCTTTTAGTACTATTACTTTTAATATACATTACAAGAGAATTATTTCAATGCACAAGTGATTTAAACTTAAAGAATATAATTGTTTAATCGAGTTACATATGCATATTATCATTTTTGATATGCATACCATGTGAGTGGGAAATGTATCATTTGAAATTATACAAATGATACTTAAAGTACCACATTAGTGGGAAATGTATCATTTAAAATTATACAAATGATACTTAAATTCATATTGCTTACTTAAAAAAGGATTTTGGAAATCTATTTGAAGTTAGAATGTTACATGCTTATGAAACCTTTTTTAAGAATGTAGACACATATTGATTGTGTTTTTTCCTCAAATGCAAGGGAAAAAAGTGATATTATCATATAGTCAATTTTTTAGTTTTGTCATTCTATATTGATCCAATTTCATAAAGTTCTCCCTTGCATATTGCAGTAAGTCTAGATTTTGTTTATATTTTGATTATTTGATTGAATTTATACTACCTTTGCACATGCATTTGAATAATTATGCATTTAAGTCACATATGCAAAATTTATCTTATGTAGATTTGAATGTGATCCATGTTGATCACTCACAAATTTGATGTTCATAAAAATCTACCCACTTCAATCTTTTCCTTGGTAAATCACTCTTGCACAAGTCTCCCTTTTAACTTTTGGAAAAACAATGGAATATGGATTAGGGTTTTGTTTTGACTCACTTTTAGAAAACGAAAGTTCTACTCATTATTTTGCTTGATATTTTGGTGCATTAATTGTAAATGCACTCTATTTAAAAAAAATAAAATTGTTTCAATTTATGGTCCACTAATTAGATTTAAGCACACCAATGCACTATATTAACATAAATTCATCAATGTAATGAGTTACAACGAAAACAGAAGTGCAAACCTTTGTAATTAGATCTTTACATAGGCTTTCCTTTGACAAATTTTTAATGTAGGTTTATTTTATGTGCACATCAAAATAAAACACATTGACATGTTTATTATAAACATACACAATGGTGCATCGATATAAATTATGTGCACCACTTACTTAAAAAGTTGTTTCAAAAGTCAGGTCGAAGTTAGAATGTTACATGTTTCCCAAACTATACACATAAATGATAATACTCCGTAGGATAGAAAGTGATTAGTATAATTTAGAGCTCATTGGATGAGACATTAGTCCTTTTCTTATAGTACTATTACTTTTAATATAAATTCCAAGAGAATTATTTCAATGCATGGTTAAATTAAACTCAAAGAATATAATTGTTTAATCAAGTTACATATGCATATTATAATTTGCAATATGCATACCATGTGAGTGGGAAATGTATCATTTGAAATTATACAAATGATACTTAAACTACCACATGAGTGGGAAAGGTATCATTTAAAATTATACAAATGATACTTAAATTCACACTATTTACTTAAAAAAAGATTTTGGAAATCTATTTGAAGTTAGAATGTTACATGCTTTTGAAACCTTTTTTAAGAATGTAGACACATATTGATTATTGTTTTTCCTCAAATGAAAGGGAAAAGTGATATAATCAAATGGTCTATTCTTTAGATTTTTCATTCCATATTGATCCAAGTTCATCAAGTTCTCTCTTGCATTTTTGCAGTAAGTCTAGATTTTGTTTATATTTTGATTATTTGATTGAATTTATACTACCTTTGCACATGCATTTGAAAAATTATGCATTGGAGTCACATATGTGAAATTTCTCTTCCGTAGATTTGAATGTGACACATGTTGATCGTTCATAAAAATATACCCACTTCAATCTTTTCCTTGGTAAATCGCTCTTGCACAAGTCTTGGCGCAGACCCCCCCTTTCTCTTCTCTCCTTGGGGGATGCTCGACCTCTCGATCTAGGATCGTTCAATCACCTGAGTCAAATCAACTCTTCGGTCCCCTGGTGGAACCCAAAACTACTTTACACATGCCCCTTTTCTCATCAGGTGCAGGTCCTATGAGACCCGCGGGCTCCTGTTAATCCCTGCTCCCTATTCAAAAATTCGAATAAAAACAGGCGCTAGCTCTCTAGGCTAGACCATTTTCCCCATGCAACCTCGGGCTATCCCCTTTTACTCCGCTCGTTTTGGGACTTCAAATCTTCAAGATCCTGCGTGCTTCTATCCTCTCCTAGAGTGGTGAGTCTCTGAACTTCCAGATATAACGTCATGTGCCTACTGCTTTGGACGACTCCGATGAGTTCCAACTTTCAGAACTTTAGAAAACTTGCAATCCTTAGCACCTTCTTCCTCCCGAATGGTCAGTCCTCTGAACCACCTTAATCCACTGACACGTCGCTTCACCAATGAATGACCCTGATTTAATTAGGGCCTCGAGACTTCGGCAGTCCCCGCTCCTTTGCTCTTCAAAATTATCGAATGCGCGAAGTCTGAAGGACTTCTGCTATTATCCCTCATGCAACTTCTTATAGATCTGACGTCTGTCATACCTCTGGTGAACTCCAATTGGATCTCGACCATTGGTACTTAGATAATAACAACTCCTTCCCTTTCAAGTGACTCCAGTCGCTAACCTTCCTGAGATTTGATCTTCTCGATGTGAATTGAACCTCAAATGTCTCCTTCGCACACTTCAACCTATTTGGACTTAGAAAAAGTTCTTAGTCTCCTTCCTTGTGCACTCCTTACATCTGATTGATGAAACTTCACGTTTTCCCTCCTAAGCTTATAATTTCTCAAACTTTTAAGGGTCTCAGTCCTTTTCTTCCTTAAAAAATGGCTTATTGTGCCCTCTTGGCACTCGTGCTCATCCTCTTGAGCTTGTAGACTTGAAACCACTTGATCTTTGGTGCTCTTCTTGTGCTTCCTCAACAATATGAACCTTGAAGGCTCTTAACCTCTGCACTCCTTGCAGGGTCTCTGTGTAGACTTGGACTAATTCTCCCCCTGGGATTTACCTTCTTTAACTAATCTTTTACACTTTACTAAGTGTAGGCACACTCCTTGTGCTCTCTCTCAGAGTATTCAACAACTATGTCGTGCCCACTTGGAAACCTCCTTACAAAACTCAAGTTGAGTCCTAACACACTCCTTGTGCTTTCTCAATGCACTCCTTGCAGAGCTTCCTCAAAGTATTCAATAACTTTGGGTGTCTTCTCCTGACACTCCTCTCACAGAACTCGAAGCAGATTTCTCTTGTGCACACTTGCACCTGCTCAATGCCCTCTTGGTAGAACTCTACATAGTGTTTAGTAACTCTGTCTGTTRTGCCCTCTCTTGCACAGACTTCCTCCGCCAAGGTATTCAGTAACCTTGAGGCTCCTCTTGAGTTGTGATTTCTATGGTGTGCCCTCMTGAMATTTCTTCTATGACTTGAAATAGTTCAGATGCTCACTCCTTGTGCTGGCTATAGGGTTTCCAATACCCTGTTGTGCACTCCTTGCACAACCTAAAGAACCTATAAATAACTCAACAACTCTCTGCCAGATAGTGAATTCTATCTTAACCCTGCAGATGGAAACCTATCATACATATACAACATACATGAATGCATAAACACACAGATAAAATTCAAATGCATTCATAAAACACATGAACGCACAAAAAAMTCATAGGTAGCAAAAACTACTCTCTTTGTATTAATATGAATGTATGTTTACAATGGGTGTAGGATCATACTGCAACTGAGTCTCAACTCTTCTCTCCTCTCTTGAACTATCTACTCGCTCATCCACTCTTCATTCTAGATCTCTAATGAATTTTTGATACAATGATATTTTACAAAAGAGGGGATCCTCTAACTCTCCCTCCAACTCGCTTAGCTCTCATTAATTACATTGAATTACATTCAATGGCCATCTGGTCCGAATTAGATCTAGAACCATCAGCATGTCAGTCATTTAAGGAGACCCAATACATTACAATAACTTCAGCCTGCTCAAAGACATGACTCGGGTTTCCTTGAGCCTCCAAACATTTAATACATTTAATTTACATTTAAAATTTCAAATTCAGGTTGAATTTTGAAAGGACCAGCGCGTCCTTCTTTCGTATCCACTCCCTCTTAGTGTGTTGATGCGCTGGATACTTAGCGCGTTGTTGAGGGGGAGCAATGCTCCTGCATCATACTCCACTGCTGGGAAAATCATGAGCTCCTTTGCTCTGTTGTTGAAATCCCCCTGGATCACAAACTCTCCTTTGGATTTGTCCTCTTGCTCCTCTTCTTTACTGTTGTTGTTGTTGTTTCCCTGCTACTCTTGAAGGATTCATTTTGCTCAACTTCTCCTTGTTGGTTGTTTCTTTTGCTGAATTCACCATCAACTCTCTTATCTTCTCTATCTCTCCGTCCAACTATCCCACTGGTTGGCTCCTCCTTTCATGCAGACTGACCTGCTACACTTCCTCTTTATCAATGGGTAGATCAACCTGATCTCCCCTGTTGTTTTCTTCTTCCGTGGCCTTGATTTTCCACTTTGTTGTAGAATCAAATTATGCAGTCTCCTCACTGAGTTGTTTGTCAACTTCCTCCTTTGACAGTTCAACTTATGCCAGTTACTCTGCTGGTACATCTCCATCTCCCTCCATCTTCTCCCCAGGTTGGTATGATCCTCCATCTATTTCCATATTGACATGTTAGATGTGCATGCTTTGCACTATCACCCTTTTCTCCAGGGCTTCCATTTCTTCACATAGATCAATGAAATCCATGTTGTATGCTTCCTCTTCTACTATAGGATCCAGTGCTACAGTCATCTTCTGTTCATCTTCCCAGCTGAAAATTTTGAGCCATTCCTCAGAATGCTCGTCCTATTCTACTACTGCTTGGGCAGATTATGATGTATGCTCTTTCTCCTCTATGACAATCACACCTGGTTGTCTCTCTTCTATTGTTGCATCTGCAACACATGATCTAGCCTCAACTGGGCTATGTGGCAGGAGTATCTCAATTCCCCCAATGATCAAAATTCATTTCCGATCCTCCTCCATCGACACACATTGTTCATCTGAACTCCTAGCTGAGCTCATGAGACTTTCAAGTAGTCTCACTTCATCCCCCTTGCCCACCTTGAATTTTGGGATTTCTCTTCTTCCCTCATGACAGTCTATGAGATCTTCCATTGATATCTGCTCATTTCCCTCTTGGAAATCTGAAATTTCATCGCTGCCCTCCTGGCAGTTCACGAGATCCTCTAATGATCTCTCTTTTTCCTCATCACTAAGGCTTTCTCCAACTTCAGGCTCACAAATGCAAACCTCCTCCTCCTCCATGTCACTGAGGTTTTCAACATGCCTCAACCACCTTCTCAACACTTGTTGCTGCCTTCTGGCCAACAACTTTTGAACATGCCATTTTTTTTTCCTTTTCAGAGGTCATTCATACCTCTAGTATACCTTTGTTTCTTGTTGCATCTTCAATGCTATCTTGTCCATTTCGGATCTAATCTCTTTGAGATATTTGTCCATCTCTGTCTTTCTTTTCTGCTGGCGGTCTTCTCTTTCTCGACCTCTCCTATGGCCTTCACTATCCATTTTCTCTTTTCCCTAGCCCACCTGGTTGTTTGCTTGACAACTGCACACTTGCAAGGAATCACACACAGAGCATCAACACTTTTCCTTAACCTATTGTCTACATGCGAAATTTAAACCTCTGATACCATTTGATGTTATCAGGTTATCTCCTCTTTCCTTTTCCTGTTGTCTGCAAGAAAAATCAAGCTCTGATACCACTCTGGCATAGACCCCCCCCTTCTCTTCTCTCCTCGGGGGCTTCTCGACCTCTCGGTCTAGGATTGTTCAATCACATGAGTCGAATCAACTCTTCGGTCCCCTGATGGAACCCAAAAATACTTTACACAGGCCCCTTTTCTCATTAGGTGCAAGTCCTGTGAGACCCGTGGGTTCCTGTTAAGCCATGCTTCCTATAGAAAAATTTTAATAAAAATAGGCGTTAGATCTCTAGAATAGGCCCGTTTCCCCATGCAACCTCGGGCTCAAAACTGAGGGCTATCCCCTTTTACTCCGCCTATTTCAGGACTTCAAAGCTTCTTTCTCCTGCAGACTTCTATCCTCTATCCTCTCCTAGAGTGGTGAGTCTCTAAAATTCCAAATCTAACACCACATGTCTACCTCTTTGGATGGCTCCGATGAGTTCTAACTTTCAGAACTTCTTGAAACTTGCAATCCTTAGCACCTTCTTCCTCCCTAATGGTCAGTCCTCCAAACCACCTTAATCCACTGACACGTCGCTTCGCCAATGAATGACCCCGATTTAATTCGGGCCTCAGGACTTTGGTAGTCCCCGCTTCTTTGCTCTTCAAAATTCCCGAATGCACGAAGTCCGAGGACTTCCACTATTATCCCTCGTGCAACTTCTTCTAGATTTGATGACTTGTAGATATCTGGTGAACTCCAAATGGATCTCGACCGTTTACACTTAGATAATAACAACTTCTTCCCTTTCAAGGGACTCCGGTCACTAACCTTCCTGATCGTTGATCTTCTCGAGGTGACTTGAATCTCAGATGTCTCCTTCACACACTTCAACCTATTTGGACTTAGAAAATTTTTTAAGTCTCCTTCCATGTGCATTCCTTGCATCTGATTGATGGATCTTCACGCTGTCCCTCCTGAGCTTATAATTTCTCAAAATTATAAGGGTCTCAGTCCTTTTCTTCCTTAATAAATGACTTCATGTTCCCTCTCGACACTCGTGCTTGTCCTCTTGAGCTTGTAGACTTCAAACCACTCGATCTCTGGCACTCTTCTTGTGCTTCCTTAATAATATGAACCTTGAAGGCTCTTAACCTCTGCATGCCTTGTAGGGTCTCTGTGTGGACTTTCACTAATTCTCCCCCTGGGATTTACCTTCTTTAACTGAGCTTTTACACTTTACTAAGTGTAGGCACACTCCTTGTTCTCTCTCTCAGAGTATTCAACAAATCTATCGTGCTCACTTGGAAACCTCCTTACTGAACTCAAGTTGAGTCCTCGCGCACTCCTTGGGCTTGTTCAATTCACTCATTGTAGAGATTCCTCAAAATATTCAGTAACTCTGGTGTGTCTTCTCCTGACACTCCTCTCACAGAACTGGAAGCAGAGTTCTCTTGTGCACACTTGCACCTGCTCAATGCCCTCTTGGCATAACTCTACAAAGTGTTTAGTAACTATGTCTGATGTGCCCTATCCTGCACATAATTCATCTACCAAGGTATTTAGTAACCTTGAGGCTCCTCTTGAGTTGTGATTTCTCTGGTGTGCCATCCTAGCAGTTCTTATCTGAATTTAAAGAGTTCAAATGTGCACTCCTTGCGCTGGCTACAGGGTTTCCGATACCCTGTTGTGCACTCCTTGCACAACCTAAAGAACCCAGAAATAACTCAACAACTCTCAGCCAGATAGTGAATTATATCTTAAACCCGAAGATGTAAACCTATCATACATCTACAACATACATGAATGCATAAACAAACAAATAATATTCAAATGCATTCATAAAACACATGAACACACATAAAACTCATAGGCAGGAAAAACTACTACCTTTGTATTAATATGAATGTCTATTTACAATGGGTGTAGGCTCGAACTGCAACTGAGTCTCGAATATTCTCTCCTCTCTTGAACTCTCTACTCGCTCATCCACTCTTTATGCTAGATCTCTAATGAATTTTTGATACAATGAGATTTTACAAAATAGGGGCTCTTCTAGCTCTCCCTTGAACTCACCTAGTGCTCATTAATTACATTGAATTACATTCAATGGCCATCTAGTCTGAATCATATCTAGAGCCATCGACTTGTCAGCCATTTAAGGTGACCCAACAGATTACAATAACTTCAGCCTACTCAAATACACGACTCGAGTTTCCCTGAGCCTCCAAACATTTAATACATTTAATTTAAATTTAAAACTTCAAATTCAGGCTGAATTTTGAAAGGACTCGTGCGTCCTTCTTTGGGATCCGCTCTCTCCTAGTGCGTTGATGCGATGGCTACTTTGCACATTGCTGAGGGGGAGCGATGTTCCTGCATCAAGTCTCCCCTCTAACTTTTGGAAAAACAATGGAATATGGATTAGGGTTTTCTTTTAACTCACTTTTAGAAAATGAAAGTTCTACTCAGTTTTTTACTTGATAATTTGGTGCATTAATTGTAAATGCACACTCTATTTTTTTTTTAAATGTGTTTCAATTCATGTCTAGTAATTATATTTAAGCACACCAATGCACTATATTAACATAAACACATCAACGTAATGAGTTACAACGAAAATAGAAGTGCAAACCTATGTAATTTGAGCTTTGCAAAGGATTTCCTTTGAGAAGTTTTTAATGTAGGTGTATTTTTGATGCACATCACAATAAAGAACACCGACGTGTTGATTATAAACATACACAATGGTGCACCGATATAAATTATGTGTAGAACTTACTTAAAAAGTTGTTTCAAAAGTCGAGTTGAAGTTAGAATGTTACATGTTTTCCAAACTGAACACATAAATGATAATACTCCGTAGGATAGAAAGTGATTAGTATAATTTAGAGCTCATTGGATGAGACATTACTCCTTTTCTTATAGTACTATTACTTTTAATATACATTCCAAGAGAATTATTTCAATGCATCGGTAAATTAAACTCAAAGAATCTAATTGTTTAATCAAGTTACATATGCATATTATCATTTGCAATATGCGTACCATGTGAGTGGGAAATGTATCATTTGAAATTACACAAATGATACTTAAACTACCACATGAGTGGGAGAGGTATCATTTAAAATTATACAAATGATACTTAAATTCATATTGTTTACTTAAAAAAGGATTTTGGAAATCTATTTGAAGTTAGAATGTTACATGCTTTTGAAACCTTTTTTAAGAATGTAGACACATATTGATTGTGGTTTTTCCTCAAATGAAAGGGAAAAAAGTGATATTATCATATGGTCAATTCTTTATATTTGTCATTCCATATTGATCCAAGTTCATCAAGTTCTCCCTTTCATTTTGTAGTAAGTCTAGATTTAATTTATATTTTGATTATTTGATGGAATTTATACTACCTTTGCACATGCATTTGAATAATTATGCATTAATTTTTCAATATCTTGATTTGAGATCGATTTTGGATGTGCAAGATATTCCACTAGTAAAAAAATGATGCAACCTCTTATTTGGAACAAAATATCATAGGCAGATGGTTGATGAAAATGGAGAGCCACTTTACACTACCAACTCTAACATGCCATCTTCCAACAACCAACCCGGGCCAATGGTACTTCACTATGAATTAGATCTCTTCTATGACACCTTAGTGGTATGTGGTTGTTCAAAATGTAAAGGGTTGAAGGTGAACCCTTGGTGTGTCACACTATCCCATACTATTAATAACCAAATACCCAACCTTGATGGTATGATACCTCCCATTGCAGTCAAGGAACTTATTGAGCTAGCAACAAACTCCCCAAATTCTTCCTCTGTTTGAAAGCTTCAACAAAAAATGGAGACCCCCTCATCNTCCCATACTATTAATAACCAAATACCCAACCTTGATGGTATGATACCTCCCATTGCAGTCAAGGAACTTATTGAGCTAGCAACAAACTCCCCAAATTCTTCCTCTGTTTGAAAGCTTCAACAAAAAATGGAGACCCCCTCATCCTTTTTTTATTTTGAAGACATTAATTTTGCATGAAGTTTTTCTTGTTTGAATAAGTTCATATTTGGTTTTCATACACCACTTGTTTGCATCTCTTATCATTCTGAAGATGTTGTCTTACCCTTGGATCCATTGCTTTTTATCGATAATCTTCAACATGTATTATGACTTAGCCACATTATATTTGAGCTCATGACTTGTGAAGTTTAGCCAAGTCTTGTTTTCCCTTGACAACTTCATAACTTCGTTGATTTCTCTGAATTTTTGTGTTTATGTTTTTTGCATTTATTCAAAGTGTATTTTCCTTGCAACATGGCACAAATCATTAAAACTTCAAAATTTATGAGATTTGCAATGTTTCACAACCATTTGAAGTTCCTTTACAATGATTGCACATCATTTTTAAACTTACCTTTATCACACCAGTTGACATCTTCCCACGTCGTAGAGGATGCAACCTTTGAAAGTTATTTTCCTGATTTAGAGGAGCCTGATTATCTTCCTGATTCAGAGGTTTGTTTCAGTCGTGCTTGGACCCCATTCCCTAACAGGGGGGTGTGGGAGGGCTTCCCCACCCCCCCTACAACTATTTTCAGAGGGTCCAAGGGGGGAAGCGACAATTTTTGTAGGCCCCCCTTGGTGTGGGAATCGGGGGCAGTGCCCCCAAAGAAAAATTTCGAGAAAATTTGCCTTGTAAAATATTTTAATTTCATAATCAATCTAGACGATTCATTATAAGGTTGCATATCTGATGGTATAAGTTATTTTAGGTTTTTTTTCCCTAGAAGGAAACCCTATTTTATGAGGGAATTGTATTGTGGTTGTGTATTATCAAAAATATTGTATTCTGAGA
>SNQJ01S0031096.1:18237-38802 GCA_010110895.2 Picea sitchensis
AAGAAATGTAGCTTTATTGGATACAGTGTTAATGATTTTGGTTATTGCTTATGGGATTATGAAAATAATAAAATCATTAGGATTAGATATGTCATATTCAATGAGAAGGTCATGTACAAAGATTAGTTGCAGGGAAAGAAACAGGGAAAAGAAAAACCAGAATACACAGTGCTTGATGAAATCACTGAAAAAGAAATTCCAAAGGTACCAGAAAATCAAAATGTACAACAATAGGAGAAACATGTACCTCAAACTCCTGCAAGTGTTGTTATAAGATCTACCATATTAAGTAGACCCCTTGAACGATACTCTCCTTCGTTGTATTATTTATTGTTGATTGATTATGGTGACCTAGAATGTTATGAAGAGGCAATGCATGTAGACACTAAAAAGAAGTGGGAGCAAGGCATGAAAGAGGAAATGGACTACTTGGTAAATAACCAGACTTGGTAATTGGTTTATTTTCCTGTAGGAAAAAGAGAATTGCATAATAAATGGGTTTACAGGTTGAAGGAAGAATATGGAGGAAAAAAGTGGCACAAGGCTAGACTTGTTGTAAAGGGGTTTGCACAAAAGAAAGGTATAGATTTTGATGAAATATTTCCTCATGTTGTTAAGATGAATTCAATTAGGACTATTTTAAGTCTTGTGGTAGTAGAAGTTTTTCTTCTTGAACAATTATATGTAAAAACAACTTTTCTCCATGGGGATTTGGAGGAAGAGATTTATATGCAACAACCACAGGGGTATGAGGTCAAAGGAAAGAATAAATTGGTATGCAGGTTGAAGAAGATATTGTATGGCCTAAATCAAGCTCGAAGGAAATGGTATTTGAAGTTTGACATGTTTATGACAGAACAAGGTTATAATAGATGTCATTCTGATCACTTTGTTTATTTTAAAAGGCTATAAAATGGAAGTTATATCATCTTGCTATTGTATGTAGATGAGATGCTTGTTGCAGGGTCTAATATGCATGATACAAATGTGCTCAAGAATAAATTGTCTAATTCATTTGTGATGAAGGATTTGGGTGCTACAAATAAAATCCTTGGTATGAGAATAACAAGAGACATGAAAAATTGCAAATCGACATTGTCTCAGGGTGAGTACATAGAGAAAGTGTTGGAGAGGTTTAGAATGAAGAATGCAAAACCAGTTAGTACACCTTTGGCCAACAATTTCAAATTAAATAAGGAAATGTGTCCTAAGATACATGAGGAAATAAAATACATGTGCAGGGTCCCTTGTTCATCAGCAGTTGGCATCTTGATGCATGTGATGGTTTGCACAAGACCAGATATTGCACATGAAATGGGAGTTGCGAGCAGGTATATGAACAATCCAGGTAAAGAACATTGGGAGGAAGTAAAGTGGATTCTCAGGTATTTGAGAGGTACTACTAGTCATGCATTATGTTTTGTAGGTTCGGACAATGTTCGACATGGATATGTTGATTCATATACGACAGGTGATAAAGATAGTAGGAGGAGAACCATAGGGTATGTTTTTACTGTAGGTGGAACAATAATAAGTTGGATTTCAAAACTAAAAAAGTTTGTTGCACTTTCAACAACACAATCAGGGTATGTTTTCGCAACAGAGGCTAGTAAAGAAATGATTTGGTTACAGAGGTTTATGGGGGAATTGTGAAAGAAGCAAGAGAATAACATGTTGTACTGTGATAGTGAGAGTGCCATTCATCTTGCAAATAAATCAACCTTCCATTAAAAAACTAAGCATATATAGCTCAGGTATGATTTCATATGATTCGTCTTAGAAGATGGATATTTGAAGTTGGAAAAGATACATACTAGCCAGAATCCTGCAAAAATGTTAACAAAGGGAGTAACCAGGGAGAAACTGAGTTCTTGCTCAGTTTCAGTTGGTCTTCAAGCATGAAGGTGAAGATGAGAAATTTTCCAGGTCCAAGGTGGAGTATAGTCCAACAGGTGCATCAACAGTGGAGTTATTGTGATTAGTCTCCAAGTGGGAGATTGTTGGTTGTGGAGCCTGATTATCTTCCTAATTTAGAGGTTTGTTTTAGTCGTGCTTGGACCCCATTCCCTAACGGGTGTGGGGGGGATTTCACCCCCACAACTATCGTTAGGGGGGTCCAGGGGGGGCGATGAAAATTTTTGTAGGCCCCCTTGGCGGGGGATTCGTGGGAAGCACCCCTGAAGTGAAATTTTGGGAAACATTTCCTTGTAAAATATTGTAATTTCATAGTCAATCTGGACTGTTCATTATAAGGTTGCAGATCTTTCGGTAGAATTTATTATAGGGATTTTTTTCCTAGAAGGCAACCCTCTTTTATGAGGGAATTGTATTGCGGTTGTGTATTATTGTGAATATTGTATTCTAAGAGAGGAGACTGTGAGAGGAAGAAGATGAAGTTACAGTGGGTGCGTTGTAGGTTGTATCCCTTCATTTTGCTGGATAATAAAAAGGAAGGACTTGGAAATTTCTCTGGTGGTCGTAGCCCACAATCGGTGAACCACATATATCTGGGTCTCTATTGTATTGTGTATATTCGATATTTTATTTCCACATTTGCTCTGTGATCCTGCTTTTCTAATAGACAACCTCATAACTTATTTGATTTCTATGAATTTTTTTGTTTATGTGTTTTTCATTTCTTCAAAGTGTCTTTTCCCTGCAACATGAGACAAATCATTCAAACTTCAAAATTTATGATATTTGCAATGTTGCATAGCCCTTTGAAGTTCCTTTACGATGTTTTCACATCATTTTTAAACTTCCCTTTATCATATCACTTGGCATCTTCCCACATCGTAGAGTATTCCAACTATGAAATTTATTTCCTTGCAACAACGTGCAAGCTAAATTTTTTTATGAATGCACAGTGACTAGACTCCAAATATTACTCACCAAGTGACAAGGCATGAGAATGAAAGTAACGAACCTTGTGTTGTGTCCACTAGACCAATATTTGGAAGATTCACAACTCTATGACAAGGCATAAGAACAAAAACAAATAAAACCTTATCCATGTTGCATGGATACGCTAGTTAAAAAGAGATCAAATTTGCTATAAACCACAATGGGAAAAGGTTTTAAAAGGTGTGGGAAAGCTTGAAATCCAAAATCTTATTACCATTTCACTGTGAAAATAGAAAAGTAAATGATCATCGCGTAATAAAAGGAAAACTATACTTGATAAATAAAAGCATGCCATTATAAAAGTTCTCAAAGAGGTGAAAGTGAAACAAAGTAAAAGTTCTCTTTAACTTGGTATCTTTGCTCCTTTTCTTTCACTGTCATGTAAGCAAATTTTAACCATTTGTCAATCATGATTAGAGAGGAGGTAATGGGCATGAATAAATGAGATTCTCCAATCCTTTTAATTGACATGTGTTTCCTTTTTGAGCTAGGAATCCTTCAATTTATTTCATCTCAAAACATAGTTTTCCTTGTTTTCCTCCCCACGACTAGGTTGCTATGGTCGCATTACTTTTTTACACAAGATGGCCCTCTTATCCCTCTATTGCTTTCCATATTATCCCATTTTGGTCCAAACCTCACCCATGGCTACATTGTATCGCTCATTTTAAATAAGAAATTAGATGGGCCCTAGCCACTCATCCATATTCTAATCAGTTCCCACCTCATAGCCAATTGGGGAAGTAAAGCTAGTTTTCAACCCCAATGCCACATATGTTTTTGGTGGCATATTTCTTGCATCTCCACACTCAACTTTGTTCACTTTAAGATAAAACAAGAAAAACCACCTTCACACCAAGGCCATTCCACGAAGCTAGTTACTGGAATTGTGAAATGGAATTCCCCTTGACAAAGCGTATTGTCACAAATAGTGAGCTTGAAAGATGAGAATTTATAAACCTAATGGAATCTCATACATATTCAAGTTCATAATATCAATTTATTGGGAGATGCACTTAAAATTTGACCACAAAACTAACCGGAAACAACCACAGACATTGTAATTCTAATTTTTGTAATCCTTCTAACATGTTTTGATTTTGACATTGATGAGATATGTTAAATCCTAGGTCTGCACCTCTTCCTCATATTCCCCCAATCATCCCATCCATCTGTCAACCTAGCTTCTACTTAGTTTTTCTTCGTTGTGGGTCGAGTCATTTCAATTTGGTTTTATATTCCTATTTTCTTTTTATCAGTTCCTTGCTCTTTATAAGGTCAATACAAGTCATGATTTGAATTGAATAAGTCACATAACCATGGTTATGTCATTGTTGGATTGAAAAAAGGACAACTTAGGCCTATTGATGCAAAAAGGTATTGATTGCAAGAATGCCCCCATTCTTGCAACCAGTAGAAAATTGTTGTTTTATGAGTTTTTTTGTTTTAAAAATATTTAAAAGTTTAAATAACAATGCATTGGCGCCCAACATGCATTTACATATATCTGTGCACTCGATATTGTGCGCATGTTTACCTTGTTCAACTATCATTACAAATTTCGTGCTAAGATCATGCATGTTTGTGCCTCAAGTTGTTATTATTGCAGGGTTGTGTGTAGTTATCATTACAGGTGGTAAGCAAACCCGAAATGATGCATACTCTTGACCACCACTCTCCACAGAAGCAATTAATTCATGATGGTATCACCCCGAGAACACTAGCAGTTGAATAGAACATAGCCAACATGGCTTGAACTGTTCGAAGCTATACCTGAAATTAGGGATATATTTATCAGAGGAGAATGGTTTGAATTCATGTGTGCCTTGGATGGACATCAACCGGGAGTTTACCTAATATTCAAGCAAAACTTCGATGGGTTCCAGACTCAAATTGGGGACACAACCATTCACATTACAAAGCACTTCGTCACTGGGGTATTCTCTCTCTCGATCAGTGGTGAGAGATGGTTTAAAAAAGGAAAATTGCCAGCTGAAATCTGCAATAAAGTTTTGGTGGAAAAACACCAAAACCATGATTGGAGCTAGGGCATATCAATACTCTGGCTTAAAGAAGAGTGGAGAGGCATTCTATCTGCAATCCAAAGATATATCACAGAAGAAGGTAGATTCTAAATCATTCATTTTTATCACATTAGATTCCTCATGCATTTAAACAATGACAAATAACTAAACCTCCCCTTCTGTCTGCTTAAAAGACTAACTAAGATGTCTAAGAGAATCCAGAATTACCCATAATTTTCTCATAGAAGCCTATATCACCAAGGGTTCATTAAAATATTGGTTCTCTTTGATTTAAGTGAATTAGAAATGCCCTGCACGGATTTTCTGGTGTCTTTATTGTTACAAGAAGAACTTGAAGTTAATAAACATCTAGAAGAATAGAAGGACGATGTTTCCCAGGGAGATAGGGTTTCTCCTAAACCTGGGAGTGCATCCAAAGCTAACCAACAAGCCAAGGAGAAAAAATTACCTAAAAGAGGGAGGACCAGATCATAGAAATCAAGATTAATCACTCCACCAAGGGAGGAAATTCCTCAAATATAATGAAAGTCTACATCAAAACAGAGGGAAAGGGAAAGTGGCAAGGTATATGTCAGAAACCATATTAGAAAGAAATAAAATCAGGCCATCCCATCAAACCAATTGTCTCCTGAACATTTTGAAGATAAGCCTATGCCCACATATATGTAGGAAGACATAACTCCCAAGTTAAAAATAAGCAGACATAGGAGGACTAAGCAAGACAATCCTGATATTGTTGCAGCAAAAATTGTGTCATTTGAAGATTCCCTTGTGGCCAAACAGAGCAAAAAGAGAAAGGGAAGCTAGGTCCTTGAAATGATAAGAAATCCCAACAGAACGACCAGGCTCACAAACTATTTAAGGTTGAACTCCAAGGCATTGTTTAACCCATCCTTAAAAGAACACAATCCCATAGTGATTGAAGATCAAGATACTAAAGAAGACCTCTCTAAATTTTCCAACATGGAGGAGATGACCATACATACAATGAAGGGGATGACAAGGGGATAAGGAAAGGAATAAATGTAGTGACGGGGAGACCTCATGTTTCAAATCTGTTGTTGTGAAAACATATTACATTGTTGATCTAGAACCAGAACCAAGTGTGGTGGAGACTGGCCCAGACCCTGAGCAAGATTCTGATGACATAATCCCAGATACAGAACATGTCCCTGAGCAGATTTTATAGGATGTCAAACCATAGATAAAAGGGAAAATGTTAATGGTGCATGAATCTGTGAGAGAAACCACTGATAAAAACCTTGATAAAGCACCCATATATGAAATGAGACCAAGGAATTCCAAGCTTTCCATTGACCTCAATAAACCTGTTGTAGAGGAAGAGCATGGGATAAAAAATGGAAGCAAAATAAAGGCAAAAATTGTTAAGCCCTAATATTGGCTCATTACCCCTTAATTGGGGCATATTATATTAGTAATGTTATTTTATTTATGTCGGCTTTAGGCCATTAGTTGTAATTATAACTCCTAGTCTCCTATATATACCAAGGATACATTTTCATTTTGAATCATCTTGGACTTGAACATTTAAGTGGGTAAAAGGAGGTTGCCCCCTCGAAGAGGATTTTTATATGAAATTATCTCTTTTCCAAGGCGTTGAGTAATTTTTCTAAGGTTTTTCTATGCTATATTGATATTTGGTTCTTAACATATGGTATCAGAGCTCAAGGTCTTGGGGTTTCGCTTCTACATATGAGACACCTTGGAATTTTCGCTATAACTTTTTTTCTACAACGTTTCAGAAGGAACGACTTGGAGGATATTTAGTTGATGGATCAAGGTACGTTGGGTTCAAAATTTATCTCCTGAGGCCATATACTTTTAGATATCGTGTAATGCATTAGCTAGAATTAACACTCCTCAAACCCTCAAGATCGAAGGATACATAAAAAAGAAAAAGGTAATAGTCCTAATTGATTCTGGCAGTACTCATAATTTCATTCACTATAAATTAGCCAAAGATCTCAATTGCTTTGTATATCCAGTGCCGAGTTTCAAGTAATGATTGAGATGGAGGAACTATCAATTGCTCGGGAAAATGCAATAAGATCAATATTACTATGGGGGAATATGTAATGAATAGTCCAATGATTTCTATACCCATGGGTGGAGTGCGGATGATGTACTAGGAATCAATGGTTACAATCGGTGGAACAATGGCTTTTTAATTTTCAAAGAACTTTCATGAAATTTTCATTGGAAGGGGAAAAGAGAATTGAGTTAAGAGGTATCAGGGAAACCCGATTAAGGTGATAAGCTCTAACAACTTATGACAAAAATTATTGAAAGGGGCATCAGGAATTGTGCACAACTATGTACTAGATGTTCAAACATCTAAGCCATCTATTCCTCAAGATCTCGAAGGATCATTGATAAGCATTCCAAAGTATTTGAAGATATTCCCAAGGTCTTCCACCCACTTGAAATCATGATCATGAAATTCACCTAATTCCCTAGGGTGTTCCTCCTAACATCAGACCATCTGAGGATATACATGAGGTAAAATTGGTATGGTTGGCCAGAGGAAATGTTAGAGGTTGGCATTATTAGACCTAGCCAAAGTTCTTACTCACCAATGGTAATGGGTATTCAAGAAAGATAGCTCATATGTCCAGTTATAGAGAGAGCTCAACAAGATCACTAGTAAAGATAATTTTCCCATTCCCTTCATTGATGGGTGTTAAGATGAACTACATGGAACAGTATTTCACAAAATTGGATCTTCATTTGGGGTATCATCGGTCGAGAATGAAGGGAAGAAGATATCCCAAAAGCAGCATTCCAGACTCATGAAGGCCATTAAAATTTATGGTCATGCCTTTTAGCCTTACAAATGCACCTTCCACATTCCACAGGGTTGATGAATTCCATTTTCAATCCCTTCCTTTGAAATTGTGGTATTTTTTGATGATATACTAATCTATATGGAAGTCTTGGGAGGATCATGTGTGAGATGTTCACAAGGTGCTACAACTACTAAAGGAGAAACAACTATATGCCAAAAGCGATCCAAATGTTTCTTTGGAGTAAAGGGAGGTAGAGTATTTGGGTCATATTGTGTATCATGAAGGTGTCAAGGTAGACCCTAAATTAAGGCCATGAAGGATTGGCCGATTCCCAAAACATTAAAAATTCTTAGAGTATTTTTGGGTTTGTGAGGTTACTACCACAAGTTTTTTCCGAGAACTATGGAAATACTTGGATTACCTTTAATGACACTAACTAAGAAGGGATGCATTTCATGGACTTGAGAGGCAACTAAAGCTTGAACAACTTAAAGAGGTGATGTATGGAAATCTTGTCTTGACCACTCCGGACTTCACAAAACCTTTATTGTGGAATGTGATGCACCTCGAGGAAATGGAATTGAATTGTTGTCCCTAATCACGATAAGGAAGGCCCTTGGCTTTTGAGAGTCGACCACTCAAGGGAAAGGACTTACACAAGAAGCTACCCATTTATGAAGGAAATGATGGCAATAATACATGCATTGGAGAAGAGGAAATGCGTCCTTACCTAATAGGTAGGCACTTCAAGGTCAAAGCAGGATCATGATAGTCTTAAATACTTCTTGGAACAAAGACTATCTTGGGAAGAACAACAAAATGGGTAACCAAGATATTAGGTTATGATTTTGGAAATGTCGTCTATATAAAAGGGGAAGCAAAATGTTGTGGCGGATGCACTCACAAGAGAGGGATGAGATGTTGAGGCCTTTCTCCGTACTTTATCTCGATCATACAACTAGATTGGATAATAGAAGAAAGGGGTGGATGGAAGAATGACGAAAAGTGTGGACCCTCATTCAAAAGTTGCGGCCCGGGATTCAGTGCATGAGGATACATTTATGGAAAAATGATTCACTATGGGACCAAAGAGATCGCTTATATTTATGTAGAACTCCCAAAACTCAAATAAAAGGTACTAATGGAATTGCAAACCTCTCAGGTAGGAGGGCATAAAGATTTTGAAAACCTACCATAGAGTCGAAGGGATTTTTTGGGATGGCCTTAAAACTAATGTTCAAAGAGTTGTGGCAGAATTTTTGGTTTTCAACAAACAAAAGATTGGAAGTACAACCATTATCCATACCAAGTCGGTGCTAGGAGGGAGGTTTCCATGGATTTCATCATAGGGTTACACCAGAAGTGAAGAGTATCATCATGGTGATTTTTGATAAAATCACCGAGTATACACACTTTTGTGCACTCTCATCCCTTCAAAGCTAATACGGTTTTAGCATTCGTAAGAGCCGGTTCAAAGCTACATAGCTAAAGATTATTATGAGGTAGTGAGGAGATCCATCTTCAGGGGTACAGATGAGAATTTATTTTCTTTTATGGGTACTCAATTGGCTCATATCTGTCTATCATCCTCGTCTGATGGCAAACCCGAGATAGTGAACAAATGTCACGGAAGGCTACCTTAGTTGCTTTGTCTTTGATAAGAAACTAACACTGTGGTTCAAATGGTTACCCTTGGCAAAGATGGTGGTATAGCATACATATGCTAGACAAAATGACACCATTTATGGCACTTTATGGATACCACCCTCCTTCCATCACTTCTTCTCCTAAAGAAAAATCTAAGGTTCAAGCGGTGGAAGATCACATGGAGAATCATTAAAGTTCTCCAAATCTTAAAGGACAACGACCATAGCCTGAAATCATGGGAAACAACAAGCGGATCAACATACATTGAAGAAGTTTTGAAGTAGGGGAGTTGGGTGTTTTTAAGATTCCCACAACCATACACAGAGATGTCCCTCAAGCAAGCCTAGATGGATAATAAATTATCACCCAAAGTACTATGGCCCTTATAGGTGTTGCAAAAGATTGGTACTATGGCATACAAATTGGGTTATGCATCTTCACGAGTACACCCGATTTCCATGTTTCATGCTTAAAAGAGGTTATAGGCAAGATCCGGTTAAAACTATATTGACAGAACTGGCCGAGGAAGGAAAAATCATATTAGACTTCAGAAGCCATCAACGACACAAAATTACTTGAGTTGAGGAATAGATGAGTTTAGAGTATCTCATTAAATGGAGAGGAAACTACCGGTGAAGATTCCACTTAGGAAGATGAGTCTTTTATCTGAAGCATCGAGTTACTCAAGCGTTGCAGACAACACTTGTCTCAAGGGGAGGGCATGTTAAGCCTAATATTGGCTCATTACCCTTAATTGGGGCATAAAATGTTAGTAATGTTATTTTATTTATATGGCTTTAGGCCATTAGTTGTAATTATACCTCCTAGTCTCCTATATATGCAAGGACATTTTCATTTTGAATCATCTTGGACTTGAACATTTTAAGTGGGTAAGGAGGTTTCCCCTCGAAGAGGATTTTATATATGAAATTATCTCTTTTTCAAAGTTGAGTATTACTTTTTCTACGGTTTTTCTATGCTATAGTGATATTTGGTTCTTACTTGAAATCAAGCCAAAAATTGAATCTAACAAGTACATGGATGATAGCAACCACCAGGTGAAAGCTCTCAAGCAACAAAATGATAACAAGAGCTACAAATCGAATGCATCAAAAAACCAGTCTACTTAATTTTGGAACACACAAAGCATAGAAGAAATGTCGAGTTGGAAAGAAACACCAAAATTACCACATGTTCTTGAAGGAGATTGTATCTAAGGTCTACTTCTGACAAAGGTAAAATAATTTGAGACCTATGCCAACTTAGTCTACCAATTTTCAGGGTTTGTCTCCAATTATTGGCGTTCTGTAATTATACCTCCTAGTCTCCTATATATACCAAGGAGACATTTTCATTTTGAATCATCTTGGACTTGAACATTTAAGTGGGGTAAAAGGAGGTTTCCCCCTCGAAGAGGATTTTTATATGAAATTATCTCTTTTTCAAGGCGTTGAGTACTTTTTCTGAGGTTTTTCTATGCTATATTGATATTTGGTTCTTAACAGAAATCAAGCCAAAAATTGAAGCTAACAAGTACATGGATGATAGCAACCACCAGGTGAAAGCTCTCAAGCAACAAAATGATGACATGAGGCTGCAAATCCAGAATCTGCATCAAAAAAACCAGTCTCTTGAGCTGGAACACACAAAGCTATAGAAAAAATATCAGAAGTTGCAGAAGAAACACCAAAAAACCTACATGTTCTTGAAGGAGATTATCTAAAGGTCTACTTCTGACAAAAGGTAAAATAATTTGAGACCTATGCCAACTTAGTCTACCAATTTTCAGGGTTTGTCTCCAATTATTGGCGTTCTTGGGCATCAATGTATAATCAACTGCCAGTTACAACTTATGAAGACTTTTCTTATGCATCTTTTTCACTTCAGTTATCAACATTAGTTCCAGTTGCACTGATAGAATATTTTTTAGCTTAGTTAGAGGTACTATTACCACTTGTAATAAATTGTTATTTTTGATAAGAAAAATATTTTTTGTTAAGGTCGAACTGATGGGGAGTTATTCCTATGAAACGACACTTTGACTCAACTCCACTCAATTTAAATAAATGTTTACAAGTTGCAATTAGGAAGTAACAATGGAGTTTGTATCTAGAAGATCTAGTTGTAATGTAAAGTTGAACTTCAGAAAAATAGATCCTACATAGGTAATTGAATCCTCTCTTGATGAGAATAAATAGATGAATCTATGAATGTAAAAAGGTTCAATTTTTTTGGGGGAGATCAAGCATCGGGATTTGGTTTTGCTTTGAAGCATCAAATTGTTAATTTTTTCCCCCTGGTGAATATAATTTTTGGTGAAAAATTGTTTTATCTTCAAATCTTGTTACCTAGAAATGGAAATCAAGGAGGTGATCTAGGAAATCAACCTAGAAATGGAAATATCAACATAAATAGAAGAAGAAAAGGCCATGGGACCATTTTATGGAGATATTGAATTCCAAATTGACTCAAGTACCGACTATAAATTGGGGAAAAATATACTAGATGTTTAAAGAAGAAACTTACCTAGAGCTTCGATTGTTTTTGGCTTGTTCGAGGGGTTTCAAACCTGGGTTTTGAGAGGCTTGACCAAAAAATACCCCATATGCACAAGCATATTCAATCTTCAAGAACCGAATAATTCTCACTCAAGATGCCATGAGAATTATAGAGACCATAGGTTTCATGCAAATTGTAAATAAATAGAACATACATGAAACATTCATCATATAACCATGCATTCATTAATAACCACCATGAGAGTACCACACATAGTACTGTAGAACAAACATGCATTCAAAGTAGCATACACAAGAGATAGAGACAAAAGGTGCTTCATGATTTCTCTATTAATATTTAACAACATTCATATACAATTATTGTAGAGAGGTTGAAACCTGTGCAAAGCACATTCAAAATCAAATAGAGAACACAATGCTCAGATCCAAATCTACTTTCTTAGTCATATTCTTCTTTGAATATAACAATAAATAATACAATGTGTAATTGGAGATCTAACTCATCTAAAGCTATCATACAATGATATAATCCTAGTGAACAAAAACCTAACCCTTACTTAACCGCATGCATCCCCGAGGTTGAGAGTGAGCTGACAAGTTTGTTATGATTTCCACTTAAGGGGGATGCATGTGGTTATGTAAGGGTTAGGTTTTTAAAAAAATTGTTACAATGATTACTAAATATGTTCTAGGATTTGACCTGCATGCTTTCTTTTCAAGTCCCTGTGCACAGTACAAAATGGGTTGGCACGTGATCCATATTATTTTCGGAATGAAATGAAAGTAGAAATATTACACTGAAATACACATGAAAATTGCCAGAAACAGAGAAATATAACAATACATGATTTCTATTAATGAAATAAATGTACAGAGACTGTAAAAATACAAAGTGCAAGACTCGTTAGAATGGTGGCAGCTTTATCTCTGAGAAGAGATGTGACGACTACGCTCATTCACAAGAAGATGATTACAATGAGTCTCTGAAGGAATTTTTATGATAAACATGAATGCCAAAACCCTAGACATCCAAAAACCTAACCCTAGGTCAAAATCATGTGGGCCTCGTTGGGGTAAGTTAGTACATTAACTTCCCATGGTCGTAACTTTTTCATATATCTCCGTTTTAGGCGTGTGATAGCCCGTTGGAAAGGTATTTTCGAGAACTACACATTGTGTCATCAAAATCTAACTCCATCTATAGTTTGACTGTGTAAATCCAAGGAAACACTTTTTAGGGCCCCAAAATGGATCTGGAAATACAAAAATATGTACTAACCTGAAAACTTCCAAAATAAGCTAGTTGGAATAGGTGGGAGGTGTTACACCTCAAAATTACTCACTTCGATAGTGTCGCAAGTGTCATCATTACAAGTGTTGTAAGTGTCGCATCGTGTCCGCAAGTGTCACATCTTGACCGCAAGTGTTATAAGTGTTGCTAACATCATACTGCCTTCTTGCCTATGTCATACCTCCGACGACATGGCAGGGACACTTAGGACACCTCAAAGACTAGTTTTGAAGAGGAGGAATCAGTCTACTAGAAGTACAATCCTTTTGTCACTGAAAGAACCACTCAAAAATGGGTTTTGGAGGGGAGTGCTCCCCTATACACTATCAGGGAGCATTGGCACTCCCTGACCTTCTTTGGGGGAGCATTATAACGCTCTGGTTCCCCTTTTGGAGGAGCACTACCTTTTCTGGGCGAAATTTGGTTTGTTGAGAAGAATGAGGGAAAGATCCCCTCAATATATGAAGGTGGTTGAATTTGAATATGATCTCAAGGCATGATCTTAGGGAATATCCTCAACTAAAGGAGATAAATCCTCAACTTATCCCAAATATATCTCAAGTGGTTGGGTCTTTCCAAGCTTATATAAAGAGGTCTTCTCATGGTGAAAGAGAAGGAAATATTGGAGGTATGAAACCTATGATCTCATAGGCAACATATAGTACAGGAAGAGAGACATCGTAATAGCATATAACTTATGATCTCATGAGGGATATGTCATTTGAAGCATCAACATCTTCTATTTTGGTTATTTGAGCAAGGGTATGGACAAGGAGATCTTGGTGAAGCTGTTGCACTACATCCATGGTTCTAAGTAACACTTTGTTCTCATCAATATACAATCAATGCTTGGCCTGTTTCTTTCAAACTTGTACTTGTTCCATATAAGTTTGTCTACAGTAGATGGATCTATGTTTGAGCTAATCTCAGTAGAGTAGGAAGTATTTTGTACCTTTGTTTGTTTTGCAGGACATATCAAGGAGCTCAAGATCGAAGCTCAGCCTGGACTTTGCAAGGACAAACGTCATTCATAAGGTACATATCTTTCTCTTTCTCTTTCATTCATTAGCTTGATTAGATCTAAAAGGAAGTCAGTGTCCATCTTAAGAACTTTATGTCTTGGTCTTAGGAGTCTAGGGACCTCGAGAGAATCCACTTGTCCGAAGGGGGATTTCTCTTCAATAGGAGGTCACCAATATCCACCTAGATGTTGTGTAGGGATTCAGGATAGCCCTGTAAGTGAAGAACCCACAATTAAAAAGAAATGTCCCCATTACAGATAAACATGTTGAACTGAAAACTGTCAAGATGAGATAGTTGTAAATTGGAACAGGTGGGTGGCCACCAATATCCACCTGGATCAATCCACCCCCCTTAGGAAGCAATGGTCTCCATTGTGTGGAGTGCCCAGTGAAGAAGGGAATGCATTTTCTGAATCTGAATCTTGGTGAGTTGCGTGCCTTGTTGGAGAAGTTGTGCTTCTTTTTCCGTGGAAGGATATCATGGACCTGTTGTTGGCGGGGTTGAATTTGTTCCACCAAATATTTTCTTTCTCTTCTACAATCTACTTCTGCTGGATAGAAGGTGTTGAGGTTGAATTGGTTGTAGTGGCCTTCTGTGCATCCTTTGAAAATACTATGAAGAGGATGAATTTTGCAGTATGAGATATTACCTTGTGACACTGTTTTTGTGGAACAGTAGTCGGAACTACTTCTGGTATCCTATAGAGATGACCCCCAAGAGTAATAATGACACTACGAGGTCAAGACTCATAAACATCATGATGTTTCCACATATATGGTTGGCCCAAAAAAACATCATAGAAATCAAGAGGGGAATCATCACACGCTACCTCATCCTTGAAGGGATGGATGCCATAGGACAAGCGACATTGTTGGCTGACACAAAGATCTCATCCTTGGTGAAGCCACCCGATGTTGTATGGTTGTGGGTGTGGTGTTGTCGACAACCCCTAATGTTTGATGACCTCAACTAAGATGAGGTTCTTCTAGATACCACTATCAACAATGAAATGCAACAGAGTCCCCTTCACCCACATCTGTGAATGGAAGAGCCACTCCCCCTCTTCAGGATCTATTGGTCCTTCTGGTTGAATTGTTGCGCTCACGACAGTAGAAATAGGGTTTATGTCGATGATCTGTTTGTTTTCAATATTTTCTGGATTAGATTTTGAATCAGGGTTCGGCTCCTTGTCTTTGACCTCGACCACCAATGACTATTTCAAGTGACATTCATCGGTGTTGTGCTAGGGGATTTTGTTGAAGTCGCACCACTTCCCAGTGTCATTCTTCATCTTTCCTTTACCCTCATTTTCCTATGTCTTGGAATGGTTTTTGGAAGGATGTTGGTTAGGGCCATCTTTACCATGATTTGGTTTTTGTAGATTTGCAGACCCGAACTCCCGTTTGTTCTGGTGCCTAAATTTCTGCTTGATTTTGACAACATATCGGTAGGCAGTTCCCAATGATTATATGTTTAGGAAATCCAATTCAGATTGGATGTACCTATGTAGAGCCCCACAGTATTTCATAACCAGATGCCACTTGGAGTATTTGATACCCAACTTGGTGTGCAGGGTATGGATAGTATTTTTCAACTCTGACACTATTTGTCTCTTCTCTTGCCCCAATGTGGTCCATCTCATGTACCAGTCTTCATAGTTATCAACAAGGTAGTATTGTTCCTTGACCGCATCCACAAAAAAATCCCAAGTGGGATCGACCCCATATATTCCAGATTCCTCTGTGGAACTTTGCTCCCAATAAGTTTCCCACCAATGTTTGACATGGGGGAGAGCCTTGAGGAGTGTGAAGGTGATATTTTCATTGTCGGAAAATTATGAACACAGAAATAACCTTCTAGCAGATTCAACCATTTTTCTAAGGCATCCGCATCTATCTAACCTTCAAATATGGGAATATCAAAATTAACTTGTACCTTTAAGGGAGAGGTTCCTCCAAAGTGGTATCTTGATGAATATGCACCTATTTCTATCGACAGACATTGAAGGATGTGGGCAAAATTCTCCATGATTTCATCCCTTTGTTATGTGAGAGCTTGCTCAAGAAACAAGTTAATAGAATCTTCTGCTCCAACGTTTTTCTTTTCTACCACCATAGAGGGTTTCATGGGTGTGTGAGAGCAAGTTTCCTCAAGAGAGACAAGATCGATACCCAACTTGCTATACTCGGACCTCCTCAGGGACATGCACTAAAAAACGATCAAGAGCAGCCTGCTCTGATACCATTGATCCAAATTATTTTTAGAACGAAATGAAAGCAGAGATATTACACTTAAATACACATAAAAATTGCCAAAAATAGAGAAATACAACAATACATGATTTATATTAATGAAATAAATGTACAGAGACTATAAAAATACAGAGTGCAAGACTCGTTAGAATGGTGGTAGTTTTATCTTTGAGAAGAGATGTGACGGTTGCGCTCATTCGCAAGAAGATGATTAAAATGAGGCTCTAAAGGTATTTTTATGATAAAAATGAATGCCAAAACCCTAGACATCCAAAAACCTAACCCTAGGAGATGAAGCACCAAAATTCATGTGGGCCCCGTTGGGGTAAGTTAGTACATTAACTTCCCGGGGTCGTAATTTTTGCATACGATCTTCGTTTTAGGCATGTGATAGCCCGTTGGAAAGGTATTTTCAAGAACTATGCATTATGCCATAAAAAGTTGACTTTGTCTACATTTTGATTGTGGCAAGCTAAGAAAACACTGTTTAGAGCCCCAAAACGGCCCTGAAAGTACAAAAATATGTACTGACATGAAAACTTCCAAAATAATCCAATTGGAATAGGTGGGCGGTCACCAATATCCACCTGGATGTTGTGCAGGGATTCAGGACAACCCCATAAGTGCATAACCCACAATTATAAATAAATTTCCCCATTACAAAGAAACATGTTGAACTGAAAACTGTCAAGATGATCCAGTTGGAATTTGGAATAGGTGGATTGCCACCAACATCCTCCTGGATCAGGACACGCAGTAGATCACTGGTTGGCGTAGGTGTTGAAACTCGGTGTTGTGCTGTGAATCCTCTTGGGCATGTGTGCAATGTTGATTTATAGCATGAGTACAGTTTGCAAAACCTTAGGGTTCCAACATCCCCCCAAAATTATTAGTTGGCTCTCCCTTGAGCCAACAACGTTGTTTCGTTGGTAGCACCCAAATGAAGTTTTTAGAACCACTAGTTGGACTTAGTAGGATGTCTTCAACAATTGTTATTTAGGTACAACCTATCAAGCTTGGCTAGTGTTGCAGCCATGCACATGCTTTGGAAAGTGTCAAAAACTCCATGATTCTAGATGTGAATTCGGTGTTCAATGTTCTAGGATCTCAATCTCTCTTTCTCGTTGATCTTCGTCTGGATGTTAGGGGATAGATGTTTTTCAGCATACTGTCAAGAACCACCTGCATGAACTAGGATAATTCCTTCCTTCGGGACTTGCCGATATCACCCCAGTGACCTTCACGTCTCTAGATAGGGTGATCTTTCCATCATGCACAACCTTCGTCTTATTTCTGTCTCTCACGGGTTTGTTGATGGTGTCGAAGACGAGGACAAATGCACACGATAGGGGGGAAACCTGTAGATTTGGACTGCCATATGTAGAAATGGTATTGATCCATGGTGGTGGGATCATCGACTCTTGGCCCTTGAGCTTTGGGGTGACCTCCACATAAGTGTCAAAGTGTAGTTATAGAAACTATGTTGCAACATTCGACGAACTGTAGGATGAGACCCTTGCCAAGGAGATTATCCTAAATAGGTAGTTCCCTTGGGAGTTCAAATATTGGTCATTGGGATTCCTTTGTTTCCTGGATCCAATTGTGTGCCTCTTGCATGTTGGAAATAGCCATCATTATGGGGAATCCTCAGTTTAATCCAAATTTCAGATGTTGCTCACTCCTTTGATCGAACCATTGCTTTGTCAATGGTTTGCACCCTGCTACTGAAACTCTCTAGTTATAGTTGTTAAACTCTTAGCAAAGTAAATTGTAGTTAGACATATAAATATCCCTAGGTTGGTTTTCCCTCATGACCATTTGTTCTTCCAGGTATGATTTTAGGCCTACTAGGTATATATGTTGTGATGATTGTTCCCGATCCCCTTGGCATCCGAGTCTGTTATGTCACCGATTGTACCGATGATGTGTCTTTTGTAATGTGTTTCCATATTTGTTTTCATCCCTCGTACCTACATGATATTTATGAATTTGATTGCTTGAACCTTCACTAATTTATAATTCCATGTGTCCAACTCTTCAGGTGTGAGAGCTTGTTGTCCCGTCTTGTAGCCTGCACGTCAATAATTAATTCACACAATTGGTCAAATATTCTAAATATTTTCCCATAACTGTTACACATCAAAATTACTCATTAGGATGATGGCCTAGTGTCATCATTACCAATGTCGCAAGTGTCGGATTTCGCCTACAAGTGTCACAAATATCATATTGTTGTCTTGTTCATGTTGTGTCTCAGACGACATTATCAAGAACACTTACAAGACACCTCAAAAGACTGGTTATGAAGAGGATAAGTCATTTGACAAAGAGTATAAGTCTTTTTCAACTGAGAAAACCACTAAAAAATCAATTTTGGAAGGCAGCGCTCCCCTATACACTATCAAGGAGTGCCAACGCTCTGTGACCTCCTTTGGGGGAGCGTTCCAATGCTCTGTACCCCATTCTGAGGGAGCACATGCCTTTTTTGAGTGAATCTTTGGATTGTTGAGAGAAATCAGGGAAGAATCCTTTCATATCTTGAGTTGGTTGGGTTCGGATCTGAGGTCAAGGCTCGACCTTAGGGAAGATCCCCAACTAAAGGAGAATAATACTCAACTTATCCCAAGGATATATTAAGTGGTTAGGCCTCTCCAAGCCTATATAAGGAGGCCTCTTCATGGTGAAAGGGGAGAAATTGTGAAGTATCAAACTTATGATCTCATAAGGGAGATATCATTGAAGCATCAACATTCTGTGTGGATTATTTGAGCAAGGGTCTGGACAAAGGGAGCTTGGTGAAGCTACTACACTACATCCATGGTTGTAAGCACCACTTTGTTCTCATTAATATAAATCTATGATTGGCATGTTTCCTTTAAAGTTTCTGTACATTTCATGAACTTGTCTCTAGTAGATAGATTTGTTTTTGAGCTAATCTCAGTAGAATAGGAAGTTTGTTGTATCTTTGTTTGTTCTATAGGACTTATTGAGGATCTTAGGATCGAAGATCAACTTGGATTGTGCGAGGAAAAATGCCATTAAAAAGGTACACTTCTCTTCTTCCTCTTCATACATTATCTTAATTAGATCTAAAAGGAATGTGAGTGTCCACAATAGCATTTTCTGTCTTGGTCATAGGGGTCTAGTATCCAAGAGAGAATCCACTTGTCTGCAAGGGGATTTCTTTGTAACAATAACACCTTGTCTCATCTTTCAAATTACCTAACCTTATCCTATCCTGCTATTTTTGGGACAATCATACCTACCTACCTAACTCCTACTCTATGTTAACTTGAAATCCTTCTTCATTCAGGGTGTAGTCAACCCATAAGGGCCATAGTACGCCTTTAGTCAAATACCATTGCAAAATCCATTTAGTGTTTGGCCTTGTAGAATTTACAACTTGGTTTCCCCTGCTTCACTAATGTATACCAATCTAAAGGGTCCTAACCAGTGCATGTGCAATTTTCCAGGGTGATTTAGAAACTTCGTGTCATATAGTAATACCAAAGAAGTGGGTTGTATAATCTTGCACCTAATGTTGCGATCATTCCAGACCTGTTTCTACCTCTTGACCAATTGGTTGTGACCTACAATGAGTTGGTCCTCTTCGAGTTCCAATATCTCATCCAACCACTTCTAAAGGGATTGGTCATTCGACATCTATGTCGCGAGAGAAATTCATAGACTTGGTACCACAAATTCTAAGGGCATCACAACCTATTTACCATAGACAAAATTGAAATGTGTATTCTTAGTCAAACATTTAAAGGTTGTTCTATATTCCCATAGTACTACTAGAATCCACCGATCTTAGTCATCGTGCTACACATTACAAACCTTAGTCAGTGCATGTTCTAATATCTTGTTGAAAGCTTCAACTATGCCATTGGCTTGTAGGTGATATGGTGTACTATTTTGGTGATGGATCATGAAATCCTGAGTGAGTGCATGGATGGTGGCATTCAAAAAATACAAGCCTTCATTGCTCATTAACATTTTTGGGAAACCAACCCTTGTGATCACATTCTAAAAAATGAAGTGTGCAACTGTATCTATAGTACAATCTTTCACCGA
>SNQJ01S0031096.1:40003-50377 GCA_010110895.2 Picea sitchensis
CTGATCTACTAACAATCCTTGCTTGCATACCACATGTCCCAATAACATTTCAAATGATGTACATAAGATGCACTTTTTCAAGTTTAACAAGATTTGTAATTGTTGACATCTATCTAGTATCAATCGTAGTGCCTACATATTCTCTTTCAGTAGGATGAACACCATCCATTCATCTAAGTACACCTACAGAAACTTATGGATGAAGTCTTTAAAGGCTACAACCATAATTTTAGAAAACATTACAGGTGCATTCTTCAAGATAAATGGCATTACTGTATATAAAAATGAGCCCCACTATGTGGCAAATGATGTATTGGCCTTGTCTTCTTCCACGATCCACACTTGGTTATAGCCTGATAAACTATCTGTGAATGAGTAAGATTCACGCCCACCCACATTTTTCAACACTTCATTTATATATGGTGTTGGGAATGGATTGTGTATGTAAGATGAAATTAAGCTACACATGTCCACACAAATTCTTAGGTCACCCATCTTCTTTGGTTGCACCACCATAAAGATGATCAATATAAATCTTCCATAGGGACAATGATCACTGCCTGTAGCATTCAATCCAATTCTTTGTGCACTTTCTTCTTTTACTACGAGTTTAGTTGATAGGGTCTCTTCTTGACCAAATTAGTATATGGCTTTAACTGAATCTTCATTTTACCGAGGGATATCACAATTCCCTTCATCTCCAAGAAGCTCCTTGGAAAAAATTCTTCATATTCTTTCAACAAGTCTACCACTTGCATTACTATTTCTTGGTCCCAATAATCACTAATTATTGTCATATTAGGTGCTTCCTCTATGCCTATATTATGTTTCTTTTTTTAAATGTCTACACATAGTTCTATGTAGTGCTATCAGATTCCTTTCCTTGAACTACACACTCACCCTCTTTTTCATTGATTTGTACCCTTGGGGATATTCATCTTGTTCCTTGTCAATTTCAACCTTCCAATAATAGACTGGCTCCTTTAATTTTTCCATTGCCTTATGGTATGCACATACAAATTTCTGTGCTATGTCTTTGGGATGCCTGTGGAAGAAAAAATCCTTGATTCTTGATAACGCCTACCTTTACGCAGGGACCGCCGACGTGAAACTAGATGTTGCACATAAATGATTGCTTACTCTCTTCTAGTCTTATGTTTTCCTTCTCGTCTCCTCCTAGATGCACCAAATTATAGGTACAATATCCATGGTATGGACAAACATATGATCCCATTATGTTCTAGGAAGATTCTTGGCTATCCAACACCTTTCATAGAAGCAAATATGCTTTTGAGGATCTTTAGTACCCTTGTACCGATTCATTAATTCAAAGTCATTCGTGGGATGGAGCTTGACTTTGATATACTTTACCTCATTTTCCCATTCTTGTAGGTCTATGTGGTGTGTCTCCACCAGCATATATGTGTTCCTTTGAGCACTGTGTCCATGGCTATAATTATTTGGGTCTCATGCACCAACCCTTCCATAGGAATGTGTCTATTAGGCCTATATCGTCAAATATCGGTAGGTCACACAACTCTAATCCGATCCAATGCATTTATTTGTTGATTCATGCACATCTTCAGGTTGATACCTCATATATCTTATTCTACCATCTTTCCACAATGATGCAGGAGCATCGTCAGCAGCCAAACGAGCGTGAAGGTGGAAGACAGCTGGAAGACAACTAGCGCACGTTTTTGAAATGTTTTTGAAGCATTAATGTAATGGTTAAAGGGAAGTGTACTTGCATATTGTAAACAGATCATGAGCGATTCGCTCTGATCTATAGAAGGTAGAGGCATTTATGCGTAGTTAATGGAAGTAAGTAGATTTAAATTATAGATTAGACAGTTTAGGAGAGTAGGAGGGAAAACAGATATAGACACCCTCGCCTTTGTATCATAGAGTTAGTTGTATCATTAGAACATGAGAATAGAGTTGTAGCAGAGATTTATAGAGAAAGAACCCATGTACAGGAGCTTTGAATTAATATATGAAGCTTTGAATTAGATTTCATGGTGTTATGATGTTTTCTGTTTATACATGGTGAATGGTATGCTTATAGTGGTTTGATTCTCTCTGTTATTCATTTGTTATGATGTTATGTTGTGTATGTATGATTTCATGTTGAATGTTTGAAGTCTGAGAGAGAAAGAGAATGAGTTTCAATTGTTTCTCTTCCTAAGTGAGAGTTCCTGCAAGGAGTGTAGCGAAACATCCGCAAGGAGTGCGTTGACAAAGATTCAGAGTTTATATCTGAAAGATCAGGAGGGATACTGTTGTTCTCATTCCAGTATAAGAGCAAGTGAAGCACAGAAGTCGTGCAAGGTGTGTGCAGGCTGGTTGAAAGCTTAGAACTTATCAACCAAGAGGAGAGTTGGAGGATTGTTGTTGCAGTGAGTGCACAGAGTCGAAGAATCAAATAATTAGAAGTATTTGAAAGTCTGCCACAAGGAGTATGCGCAGGGGTCCTTTTGAGACTAGAGTTGCAAGTGAAAGCTCAGGAGGGTCATCACCTTTGAAAGCACCCAAAGGGAGACGAAGATTGAAAATGTTTCACAGAAGTTAAGTTCCAGTAGAAGAGCACTGGTTCATTTTGCAGGAGTTCTCAAGGAGGAAACAAGTGGTCGGAATTCTCTGTGGAGAACTTGTGAGGACCATAAGATCCAGAGGAGTTGCAGGTTGGATAAGAGTTGGACGAAACCATCCCGTGGGATCCAAGATTCAACAATGACCGTTGATCGTAACTGTTGAGTTGTCAAGATCATTTCGGTAAATCGGGGTTCGTAAATCTGGAGTGCAGACGAACGACTGTCGGAGGATCGTTCAAGTCTTGAAAGTTGGAAAGCTCGGAGTGACGGGTGGAAATAATCCATGTCAGAGATAGAATACGGTGGAGAAGACAGGTGGCGTACTCGTCGCCAGGCGGAGTCAAAACTTCATTGACTATTTTGGGGTTTCATAGGTTAGAGAGCCAAAAGCCTTGCATCAGGATTCACGAAGTCCGAAACTCCGAATCGGCGAAAAAGTCCCACGGGGGATCCAGTCTTTGTTGAACGCATCAGGGTTCGGCATTTCGGCATTTTCGAAGACAAGAGACAGGGGTTCCTTGTTCCAGGATTCCCGAAATCATGAAATGTGATACGACTGTGGAGGGGGACGCGTCCAAACCTTTCGGTGAATCAGCAGTAGAGGGCCGAGAAACTCGACAATAGGGATCGTGAAATTGTGAGACCCGAAGTCCCAAATTAGCGAAGGGCGCGACGTTAGTGTGGTCAAGGAGATTTGGGTTGGCGCCTGGTGTTTGTTCACACAAGCTCAATTCATAAGGACCTGTGGATACACCGTGAGTGTATGAGATATTTCTCTAGGGAAAATCGAAGAGTCAATCAGACTCAAGGGTAGATTTAGAACGATCCTGCATGGACCTCGACCCGAGGGTTTGGGGGTCTGCATCACACAAAATCCTCTGAATCTGTATCATAGGAATGAACACTTCTCCACCTCAATTCACCATTAGTTGTTGGATTCACATAATCCTCCTTGCACCCTGTAATATTGTATACATTTTCTATGATTGAACTTTGCACATCTTCATTTAGGGGCTCATTATATTTTTCACCTTCATTTGGGTCCAGTGGTGCGATAACAAACGAGGTGTTTGTCTCAAAGGAAATATATCATTTATTTATATTTAGTATGACATTGTTATCCAATGCCTAGTCAAATCCAAGTAGAGATAGATAGGGGTATGAGTCATCCATGATCTAAATCACCCTAGAGATTGCTTTGGTCTTCACCCTATGAATGTTCACTTCCACTTGCTCCAACCTTCCAATAGGATATATTTTGTACTAGTTGGAAATCTTGAGTTGAATGGGGGACCACACAAAATTTGGCTTATCGTGCATCACAATTATTTGTGCACGTGTTATTCTTCTAGTTCCTTATGTGYTGCACATTGCACTTCCCTTYGCACGTGGGCCTCTTCTAGTGCCCTCTACGCCATGTGTTGCAATTCTTCATACACGTGGGAATATTCTAGAACCCTCTGTGATTTATGCTTCAATTCTTCGCACCCATTGTCCTCTTCCAGTGCCCTCTGTGCATCACACTTGATTTTATTTTGTTGCGTGGTGTCAAACTTAGAAGGTGGTAGCACTTCTTTTTGGATATTTCCTTCTATATTTTGACCCAAACATTCTTTTCATTCTAGGTCGGATCTCGTATGAATGCCTCCTTGGGTTACCACCCATACATATACTTCTTCTTTCAAATTTTATCCTTCATGCAACTCAACAATCACCATATTGCAATGTCCCTTCTTCTCTTCCCATTCGACCAATAGCTCTAGGAAATACTTCGTGACAAGGTGTGCGTGACTTGGTACAAAATCATGACAAGTGGCCTATTTAGGCACAATTAAAATAGGTAGGTGGTCTTCCTCTCATGATTTGGTTTATTGCAATAAGTTCATTGCTTTCCCTTCTTCTTCTTCTTCGAATCCGAAGAGTCTTTGGAACCTGAAGAATCATTAAAGGGTTTGGAATATCCCTCCTTCGCGTTCTATTTCTCCTTCCCATTTTGTTTGGATGATATTTTTCCATCATGCATGGTGAGTGCATGTGCTTTGGGATCCTTGATTAGGCCCATCTGAATGATTTTTTTCTGCTCTTGTGTAAGAGAATGAATGAACTGAGCCAACGTAGGCATTTTCCATTTTTTTCCAAAAAGACATCTACCAGAATGGAAATTGGAGACATATACAACGTATTCTGGTCCTATCTTGGCCAAGATTGTTAGAATAATTTGTTTCTCTTGTGTAGACTTTTCAATACCACATTCACCCAAGCTCAATAGCAAAGATTTAAATTTAGTGAAAAAATCTTGTATATTATCAAAACTTTTAGGGTCTAAGGTATTCAACTCTACCTCAAGCATATGACCTCGCATCTCATCCTGCTTTCCAAAGAGTCCTTCCAAGGTGGTATAGATCTAGTTTGGAGTCTTGCATGTGACAACACGAAACCATAAATCAATGGAGATTAACTCAAGAAGTAATCATGTGGCCTCATCATTACGGTTCGCCCATCTGGTCTTCTCAAGCGCTGATGTAGGTTATGTTTCTATCGCCATCGTCAAATTATACAGTCCTTTTATTTTGAGTTCGAATGTGGCCTTTGGATTCCATTCAAAATAGTTGTACTATGTGAGTATTATCACCAAACTTGATTGAAGAAGTTGAATCGTCTCCATCCCTGCTATTGATATTGAAAAGATCCTGAAACCTAGATCGTGGATTCTGATATATGACTGATGGTGCTATGGCAGCTATAGATATGATAAAACAACTATATCTCCCAAAATATGATGTAGGTTTTGGATATTTTTGGTGAGCATGAGCATCCCTATGTTATATGTCTCTGGTAAAAATTTCAAACCCAGATCGTGGATTTCAATATATGGCTATTTTACTACAGAAACCCAATTTTCTAGAGGGATACCAAATCATCGCACCCTAGATAAGGATAAAGTGAAACGATGCTGAATCATCACACCCTAGTGAAGGACACAGTGCAACGATTGTGAAAAACAGAATCGTCGCACCCCGGATAAAGAACACTGTGCGACGACATCGCACCTTGGCTGTGTATAGGCTATGATAGGGATATGTTGCGATGATTGTGGAACCTAGGTTTACTCAAATCCTCTTTTTCTCTTCTCTATATTGTATGGGTTGCTCCAAGCAGCTCGGATCTAATACCATGTCAGTGTTTCATGGAAAACTGCACAGGAGACCTAGCTAAAGCATACAAAAACAAAGTTTATCAAGAAAAGGAAGAGAGATACAACATGAATAATGAGAATCAATGTATATTATGATCTAATCAATGAGTGAGTGATCTTCACTCATATAGGAAATGAAATCCTATAATTAGAAATGCATGCATAATAGTGATGGTATAAAACTAGAAATTCTAAAATAGAACTAGTCAGTTAACTCCCACTGAACTAGTGTGGCGAAAATATAAATTTCTCCAACAGAGTGTAATTTCTCTTTATAGTGGATTTATTCAACTGTCAAAAGTGAATACACAGCCTCAAGGTTCCATCCTTATTTTTGACAAAGAGTATTGGTGCTCCCCAAGGTTAAAAACTTGAAGGTATGTACCCTTTCTTCAACAATTCTTCCAATTGCATTTGTAATTCTTTTAATTCTGGTGTACTCATTATGTAAGGTGTTTTTGATACCGGGGAAACTCTTGGCACTAAATCAACATAGAAATATATTTCCCTCTTTGGTGGCAACCCAGGTATTTCTTGGAATACATCTTCAAATTCAGTTGTAAGGCTGAAATATCCCTTATAGAGATGGCTCTTGGAACTCCTTTCACAGTGCTTTGTCTTCCTTCTCCATCAAGACATGTAAATGTCTTGTTATGAAAATCTAGGATAACATGATGCTTGTAAAACCAATCCATTCCAATTAGAATATCATAAGACCCCAACGGTATAATATTTAGATCAACATTAGTATTCACACCATTAAGACTTATGGAACAAACTCTGACCATATCATGGATTCTCCTTTTGGTTCTAGTGGCTAGCTGAACCAACATTGATTTTTCAAGATCAATTTTCTCCAAATGTAATATATCCACTATTTTAGGATCGATGTAACAATGAATTTCTCCTAAATCAAATAAAATAAAAACAGGCTCATTAATGATTTTACCTTCCACCTCGATCATATTTTGTACTCTGCTTGTCGATCATCTAAGGCTGCATATATTCTTCCCATGTATTCTACTATTGTAGTCTCTTGGATGTTGTGCATAGTCTTCACTTTGTCCTTTCTATGAGGGAAATCCTTGTACAAGTGATCTTTTTTGCATCCCCAACATTGGATTGGTGGTCTTCCCCCTTTTCCCAAGGAGTCTTCTCTCTTTGATTCATCCTTAGCATACTAGTTAGAATGATTTTTATTTTAGCTATTTCTATTGAAAGGAGGTTTGAATCCTTTCTTTCTCTAATCATACTTACCCTTATTCTTATCCTTCCAAGATTTCTGCAAAGACTCTCTGCCCTTTCCTTGCTCATACAGAAACGTATCCTTCCTTATGGTCTCAGTCAAAGTCCTAGGTTCATCATATTGAATCTTCTCTTTATAAAAGGATGGAAGTCCACTCAAAAAACTTTGTACTTTCACCTTCTCATCTTTTATAAACCCTGCATACTTTAGTAGCCCCACTAACTTCTTTTCATACTCTGCCATGGTCATTCTTCCCAGCCTGAGTTCATAGAAATCCTGCATTTTCTTGTCATAACAGTTCTCCTTCTAAAAATATTTCTTGAACTGCTTCCAAGTGATCCTATTCTCATTAATGTTGTCAACTTGCTTCAGCTGATCCCACCACATAGCATATTTCCCATTTAAATGGTATGTGGAAATTATGGCTTATATGTTTGATGAGTAGTTATGCAATTGAAAATACCTCCCGAGTCCAATAAATAATGCTTCATCATCATGTTCCCTTTCTCTTTAACCATCAAAGGATGGTGGCTTAAGCTTCCTCAAATCTCCTTGCAAACTGTCCAATTCATGTATTCTTCTTTGGTTCCTAATAGGAGACACCTCTGGACTACTTATGGAATCTTCAGATGCATAAAATCTCCTTGTTGAGTAGGGAGGTGAGTGATGTCTATGAGTTCTGATAGCACTTCTTGAATAACAAGCTCTTTTGCGGTATTCTCTTCTTTCATGACATCTTCCCTCTTCCTCATGTTTTGAGTTTGATCCATTCTTTGTTTGCCTCTGCAACTAATTTAATATTTGCATCACTTGAGAATTTATCTGATTTTTTCCTCTTATCAATCTCTCATTATCTTCTTTGTAACTCTGCACTTCTATTTTCAGGCTTCTCACAGTCTCCATCAATGTTTCCTGCTCCCCTCTGGCCTGGTGTTCGTTGGATTTTGTCTATGCATTACCAACACTGATATTTTGACCTTTGGCCTATTTATCATGGCTGGAATATCCCTCTACTTCTTCCATTTCTTGAATATGCATTCTTATATTGAACTAATATGTTTACACCCCCTAATTATGCAAAATGTGCAAGCAACCATTTTGTTAGGATTATGCATATTATAAAAAAAAAATTGTCAAACAATGCTACAAGTCCTTTTTCTTCTCAACTCATGAATAATATATTATCAATTCTCCATGTTATAAAAATTACATGTTATCCTCCTCTGAATCATCTTTCCAATGAATGTAATCTTTCCCCAATTCGATATTTGAGCTAAAAGTTATGGCTTCCCGGAAAAAAAATCAGTTTTAGCCCCTTTTATTTTGTTTTGCAATAGGATCTTGTCGAAATGTTCCACAACTCCTTTAACTCATACATAATTCAAATTATGCATACGCACTTCCTTCAATCCACTTTCCTTGTGACCATGGCTCTAAACCATGGGCTTATTCACTCTTTAGCACCTTCCTCTATATTCTTCTACACATGATCTTGTTCGAACATAATGTCTGAGGGATTGGTTACTACTAGGCCCTTCGATCATCTAATTGACCCCTTTACCATATCATTAGATAGACGCTAGGAGAAAGTCCCCTGGACTTCTGCCTTCAACTATTCTCCCTTTTCAATCTTCCAACTTCTCCCAAAGTAAACTTCGTTGAAACCCTTCTATTAGATCCACTAGCATATCGTACGATAGAGATTTGATCTCCCATCGACTGGATGATCCTGGCTCATATGGAGGCTTCAATGAGATCAAAGGTCACGACTTAATCAGACATTGAGATGGAAGGCCTTAATCAATTCGGGACTTTGACGCTTCGAGACTCTGGAACATTACAACTCGCAAGTAGCTCAACTCCCCCAGAGTGATACTCACTGAATCTCTTACCCTATCCTTCCACTGTTAAATCGAGTAGTCACGAGAACTCCCAGAGGGTATAATATCAATGGACCGTATGAAGTCACTACTTTGGGACATTACAACTCTCAAGTTTTTCAACTTCCCCAGAGTGATACATGTCAAAGCGGTCATAAAGTGACAATGACCGCTTAACATTGATTAACGCCTTGGCTTACGCTATCCTTCCACTAGTTGATCCAATGGTCATGACTTAATCAAGCATCGAGATGGACGGTCCTTATTAATTTCAATAATTCGGTGCTCCAGGACTCCAAGATATTACAACTCCTGAGTCATTCAACTCCCCAGAGCGATATCTGTCAAAGTGCTTACGCCATCCTTCCATTGCTTGATCTAACAGTTGAGAAAGGTCCCGAAGGGATCTTACATCAATGGTCTGCGTGAATTCATGACTTCGGTATTTATCACTTTCGTTGGTAGAGATGCCAGACACCCCTGGAGGCCATACTCCTAGAGATGACATGGCATGTTGATGTCACCTATGGTGACATGGAACCATGGCATGTGTGCCACGTGTCACTAAACAATGAACAGGTTAGGGTCCAAAAGGTATTGAATCTAGGTGACACATGTCCCCACAAAGTACCTCGGCCACATGTCATACGACACGTCATCAATCGAATGAACCGTCCACCATCTCTTATCCATATCTGACAGCCTACATTACTTCTGAATTATTTCCTCGATCTAACGGTCGACGAGATTTCGGGACTTCGGCACTCCGAGACTTCAGGTTATAACAGTTATAAAATTGTTTGATTCTCCTGGATTTAACTTCCTGAAGTGGTCAATGATGGATGACCCTGACCAACGACTGATATTTCACCCAAGCCTCCTATCATATCAGACGACCAGAGGGACTTCCCAACTTCAACCTTTTCCATGCTTCTGCCATGTCTCCCATAATCACCGAAGTGACAAAGTTTTGGAGTTTTCCATCTCTTGCTTGGCTTTGATCAACGACTTTGATCGCTCATGGTATCCAAAAGGGATGGCCACGACTCTACGATCCTTAACAAAGGATCGATTTCTACACGACACTCTGGCCTATGTGTGATATCTCCAGTGTTATCTTTTATGAGATTTAATATCGCAAGGACATATCCATTTTTAACCATAATACCATGTCCATAGTTCCGGCCCATACCAGTCTGGTGTTTCAACCTGAAGCTCTAATACCAATATGTAATGTACCCAGCCACCCACATGTCGGGCACGCTACTTCAAGCCCGCTTCTGAACTAATTTCAAATTTCTTATCAAATTTTTAATTAATAAATATGCATGAAATATTCACACGCATAGATCAAAATTCAAGATACAATATAAATTAAATGAACCATATTTCGTGCACAACAATAACTAGCAAGCATGCATATTATAGATATGAATTTCATAGATAAATAAATACACA
>SNQJ01S0031097.1:0-11330 GCA_010110895.2 Picea sitchensis
GGGATTAATCTAATAATAAAAATAATAATAATGACATGATTAATCCACAATGGGGATTTAATCCAATAACAAAATAATAAGAATGCTCTTCGCAGTTACATTATTTCAACAGGTTATAGGATGCAAGTGTCTGCAACCAAGTTGGGATACGAGTTTGTGATAAGAGCACTTCGCAGAATATTATGTTAACGCTTGGGAGGTGACATGCATTAGTTTATTAACCCTATTAACACGGCATAGCATAATCAAAGATAGATCAACGTAGTAACAACAAATGACAATATACCCTGAGCACTTAGCGCTTAGCATTATAAGTTAAATATAACATTCATTTACCCTTAACACAAGTAAATTACTTAAGCAACAAAGGATCTATCTATTACACATCATAATCAAAGCACTAAGCAAATTCCTAACATAAACAACACAACACAAAGAAAACCATGAGATACCAAATATACGTGGTTCACCCCAGGGTGGGGCTATGTCCACAAACCACTTCGCCTCTTTATTACTCACCAAAATATTACATTCATTCACTCATGTGCACTAAGCAACAGAGTTGAGCTTCACACAAGATTGAATATCTGTGCACAAAGCACTAGATCCTCATTCCAAAACTAGGCCAAAAGCACAGAGCTAAACCCTCTATCGCAACATTTAGCACCTTCTACAAAATCATAGTTGCGCACAAAGCCTCAACACACATACATTCCTTTGCACAAAGAAACTCAAACTACTTGCACTTAGCTACTTCTATAATACAATATTCTTTATTTATATTTTACAAACCCTTACAATAATGCCTAAACATGGGAGAACCCCATGGGTCGACATCCAATAAACTTGTTACAAAACCCTATAGGACCCTTTACTGGGTCCACATAACCCTCAAAATCAGTGAGATCCGTGATCTCAGCTCCACCTGGGTGCTCCTTCTTCGACCATCGTGTTGAAGTCCAAAAGTGGGCCAAAAATGACCAAAGTTTCCCCAAAACTTGGTCAAGGGCCAACATGCCCCGAACACTCACCTATGACTCATCCCAAGTCACTTAGGTCTGAACAATGTTGCTTTGAAAGCCTCGATATTAACTCGAGCTACCTCGACTTGCTGCCTCGCATGAGCCTCCTTCCCAGTGAGCTCCTGGACTACATGCTCTATAACAAGCCCTTCCAGGTGTTGTTCTATTACTGCAACTACTTGACCTAATTGTGAACCATGGCCATCGATCTCCTCGAACACCTTGCAGGCTTCATCCTGCACCGGTTGTAAATTCTTTGATACTTCCATCATCTTACCTTGGAGGGTAGTGATCTATTGTTGTACTGTGCACTTCTCCTGGGATCTCTTCATCCTTTCCACTGATGTGAGAAGCTTCATCTGCGCCTGCAACAAAAATGCTTGTTGTTGCACCTCCTGTAACTGCGCTTAAAGTTTCATTAACTTTGGATCCTTGGCGAGGTGTTCATATGTCTGGACAGTTCTTTCACTCAACTATTTACATTCCAAGGCGAGGGCTCTAATACTTGCTACTGTGTTTTTGGCAGTCTTTTCCCTCTGGTGACACACCTCCTGTAGGTTCTTGACATTGTTTAGGCCTCTAGTTCAGTTAACCTATCCTGAAGCTATTGGAGGGTCTCTGTGAGTTTCACTACTTGAGCTTTGACAAACTCTTGTTCCTCCTGTACCAGGCTTGGCAGAGAGTGACATGCTTTACTTACTGCTTCTTTGACCATGACCTATTCGACGAGCATCCTCTCTTTTTCTCTCTGTAGATGGGAGTTTTCCTCCTGAAGCTGCACTTTCTCACTTTCATGCGTAGCTACATTGTCTTGCACTTCTCGTAATTTTACTAGGACTTCGTCTTTCTCCTTTTGCAAGGCTTCTATAGCCTTCTCCTTATATTCCTGAGCTCTCTGGAATCGGGCTTCTATTGCATCCACAAGCCTTCTTAACTGGGCTGGTTCGTCCCCCAATTCTACAGTCTGTGATGAGGAAGGAACAAATGGTACAGTAGGTACTGCACGGACCAAGCGAACAACCTACTGCACTTAATTCAATTCTCTCTCAATCCTTCCATATAACTCCTCCTGCTTCTCTCCATATCTCTGCAATATGTCTTCAGAGGCATCCTCCATAGCTTCCCGGACCATATTGATGTCGTCATTAATGAGAGTGGCTTCCAACTGTGGCTTATTGGCATGCATTTTCTTCCTTGCTGAAGGTTTCTTTGGAGAAAATTTCCTCTTTTTTGGTATCACTGTCCCAATAGGGGGATCTTCAGGTGGTGTAGCTTTGCTTCCTCCCTTCTCTTCTTCTCCTGCATCTCCTCCTCCCTATCCTTTTGCTTCATCTTCTCATCCTCCTGGCGAGCCAGACCGGTTATCTCCAGAAGTGTTGTCTTCTTAATCACTCTCTAGGTCCTGGACTTCAGCCTTCTTTTTCAGCTTCTTCATCCCACTAGATTGTCTGACATGTTCAACTCATGTAACTATGGGGCTTCCTATGGTGTCAATTTCAGATAAATCTGCATCGGCGACAGGTACAAGAAATTCCTCTGGCCATTCCTTTGTAATCTACTCCACATCTTCATCCATTAGCTTGTAGTATGACTGCAATTCTTTATGGTCCTCATCTCTCGTGCAGTGATGTAAATGAAGTGGAGATCAACATGGAACTTTGATATGGGTCAGTACTAATGCAGTGTGTGCAGTGTCATACGCAGTAATGATTCGATGGAGACCTTCAACCATTGATAATATCCATGAAACATGGAATTAGACTGCCACTACTTCGTCATGTCAGTGGTATACCACAGGGTGGAAAAATGAGCGGCCAAGGGCTCCGTAGGTTTGATATCTAGGAAGGTATCTCCTTCAGGAATTTTCCAAGCGATAAATTCGATCAATATGATCAACCAGCTGTAGTGAAATTCATATCCAAAGTCTTGGGCTTTGCGGCAATCGATTTCTAATTTGTTCATGAGGTAGTTCACCCAATTCATATGCATGCCCTCCACACACTTTCTTGCGAGGTCCACCATGAACCCAGTGACCTGTGTGGGGCGGTTCTTCCTCACTATATTTCCAACTAAGAGTTGGCAAGCAAGGCGCACTGTGTCATCCTGTACAGAGGCTACCTTGTAACCTCACTTTCCTTTTTCTACCTCTCCATAAGCTTCTTTGATGTGATGTTCTAACGAATAGTCTGAGGCCTTTCCTGGATAGAATTGATGAGGGTCGAGACCTTTCACACTTAAACCTATGATAAAGTGGATCAACGTCGGATCCACAGTAAGACTTATGTCGAGCCATAGATATCCGACATGATAACACGACAGAAGAAGTTCAACAAAACCGTTAACCTCCTAGTGGCGTCCAAAATGAGGGATCTTCATCACGTTCAACATGGTTGACTGCGCCAACCCTTTAATCCATGGCTATGAGATGAGGCGAGGTTTATTTTTGGTTGTCTTTGTTAAGTAGTGGTGGGGAGATAACATGGTGTAGTTCTTTCGGTATCCTAAGTTGAAGTCGTTGTGCTTCAACAACGAGATCTATCCTAACTGATGCTCGACTATGTGAATTATTTTCGGAATGTACGGAGTGAACACAGAATACTGAAAATTGCGAAGGATACTCTCATGGTTAATAGTGCCAGCCAGAGGTGAAATATATTCAATTAGGATCAACGGGATCTTCTTCGCGTTAGCCAGATCACCATGACACTTACTTCGTTGTTCAGTTACGGGGTTGATGTGGGTGGAATGACGTCCGGTCGAAGGGGAAGCCTACAGTCCCCTAGTCGACGATGCCTGTATACCTTCAGATATAGGTCTGTCAGCCATGAGATTCTTAAGAACTTCCTCGACAAACTTCTCCAACTCGCTAGGTTAACCCGACATTATAGCTTTTAACGGATAGGCGGGGTAGACAAATAGATAGGCAAGGTCTATTTTTAGATAGAACATATCGACACTTGGACAATTCTCTTCTTAGCTCAGTCAATCACAAGTAGAAAAAATTGGTCCCAGCGCAATGACCGACAAGTTAAATAAGCAGGGTATCGTGACGGATCTTCCAACGGCCAAGAAATGCTTCCATCAATGTAAATCTATCTGTTATGGCGCGGTTGCAATGTCAAAAAGTGGTCCATAAGCCCATAAATTTGTTTTCTAACCATTCTGGAGTGTCGTTCTAACAGTTCGGGCACCTTCAATAGTCATCTAACTTTGCTAGGGAAAATTCCAAATCTGCACAGGCCTATTGTTCCATCTAGGTTCAAATCCTGCAAACCTGCCTCCTGCAAGGTTCTAGTCTGCGAAGTATTCCATATGGTTTCTGTAACTTCTTGTAGCTTTTCCAACTTAGCCTTCTTTTTATTGAGATTCCTTGTCTTCTTTCATGTTATCTGAGTCTCTCTAACTATTTCTGGAATCCTCTTTCCATTTTTATTCTTATCTTGCCCTAGTGCAGTGGCTTCTCACTATTGAGGTACCCTCAATGATTTTGAAGTTAGTATCCCTTTTCTTAACATTTCCTGAGTGGGCATACTTCTTCCTTGGATAGATAGGTTCTTCAAGCCTTCTTTCATTCTTTCAACCTTGATATCTAATTATCTTGCTTTATGTCCTCCTTGCATTGTTACTTTTCTCTGTTGATTTGACTTATCCTCTCGTTATTATATTAGTAGGTCTATTTTCCTAGCTATTAAATCCCTTAATTCTTTCTTTTTATTTTATGTAGCTTCTTCCTCTGTTTTCTCTCTGATATGATCCTTCTCAATCCAAGTCTTACCTAAAAACAGTGTGAAAGGGGCATTGTCCCCAACAAACCTAATGACTTCAAATTCTTCTTCAGTCGATGTTCCATGAACAATAATAGGTACAATAGTAACTCTTCCACATAAAGTTATCATATTGTCCTTAAACAAGCCTATCCTTCCCAAAGAAGGTACCACAGTAGGCTTTCCCAAAACTTTCCAAGTTTCTTCTGTCATAATATTCACTTGTGTTTCTTCATCCAAGACTAATATACAACATATGTCGAAGTCTTTTATTCTTGCACTTATGCGTTGTTTTGCTTTTGGGCTTTCTGGTAAACTGACATCTTTATGAACATCCATCGTTTCTCTCAACTGTAATCGTGTAATTTGAACTTCCTCTGACCCTTTCTCTTTATGAATTTCTAACATGCCCTTAGTCTCTTGACTTTTTTCATAGTTTTCTTGTCTTATGTTCATCTCTTCAACTTTAGGAATAATCCTTGGACAATCCTCAACCTCATGACCAACAAACTTACAAAAACGACAAATAGGGCCTACCTCAAAACATTCCTTAGAAATATGTCCTAGCCTTCTGTAATTATAACACAAAGTCAATCCTCTTTTCCTTTTAAATGTTCCCCAACCTTTTCTATACTGTGCACTTCCCCTAGGATCATAGTGTTGGACCTGCAATCTGCAAAAATTCCTTCTAGGTTCATACATCTACTTATTAGTCCAAAAACTCTTTCTATGCATAGGAATAACATATATTTCTTCATTTCCATTAAATTTACTTAAATCAACTCTTTCTTTCAACTATGCCCTAGCCTTCAGACTAGGACAAAATCTATTAAACATACTTAAGTTCATGCTTTCAAAATAAAAAATTTCACTTACCTTTCTCTTGCCAAAGCACAAATATTGCTTCTTTAGAGTCTTACCTCTTTTCTTCAGATTAACTTACTTTCTCAGCACAAAGCTTTGCAATTCAAGTAGAGTACTACGCACTTCAGCAACAGATCTACGCACAAAGCTTCTCTTTTTATTTACTTCATTTCCCAACAATCACAATTTCATGTTCAGACAACAAAACCATTTTTTGGCACAGGGGAAGACCCAAGGTTCAATGCTTAACAATGCACCAACAAAACCCCAACTACCAGCCCTTTTAACAACACCTGCGAAGCAGGAAAAGTCTCACCCGAGGTAGAAGTAGGGGGGGTTACAGGACACAGGTGTCTGTAACCAGGCTGGGATACGAATCTGTGATAAGAGTACTTCGTGGAATATTATGTTAATGCTTAGGAAGTGACGTGCATTAGTTTATTAACCCTATTAACACCGCAGAGCATAATAAAAGATAGATCATCGTAGTAACAAAAAATGACAATATACCCTGAGCACTTAGCACTTAGCATTATAAGTTAAATCTAGCATTCATTTACCCTTAACACAAGTAAAGTACTTAAGAAACAAAGGATCTATCTATTACACATAATAATCCAAGAACTAAGCAGATTCCTAACAGAAAAAACATAGCATAAAGAAAACCATGAGACACCAGATATATATGGTTCACCCTAGGGTGGGGCTACGTCCACAAACCGCTTCGCCTCTTTATTACTCGCAAAAATCTTACATTCATTCAATCATGTGCACTAAGACACAGATTTTATCTTTGCACGAGACTGGAGATCTATGCACTAAGCACTAGATCCTCCTTCCAAAACTAGGTCAAAAAAAATAGAGCCAAACCCTCTATCACAACATTTAGCACCTTTTAAAAAATCATAGTCAAGCACAAAGCCTCAACCCACATACATCCCTTTGCACAAAGCAACTCGAACTACTTGGACTTAGCTACTTCTACAATACATTATTCTTTATTTATATTTTACAAACCCTTACAATAAGGCCTAAACATGGGAAAACCCCATGGGCTGACATCCCATAAACCTGTTACAAAACCCTAGATGACCCTTTATTGGGTCCACAGAACCCTCAAAATCTGTGAGATACACAATCTCAGCTCCGCCTGGGCTCTCCTTCTTCGAGCATCGTGTCAAAGTCAAAAAGTGAGCCAAAACTGACCAAAGTTTCCCCAAAACTTGGTCGAGGGCCAACAAAAATTGAACACTATCCAATCATCCAAATATACTTCTAGGAACTTATGAATAAATTCTTTAAAACTTGCGATGACAACTCAAGAAAATATTGCTTGCGCATTTTTCAAACCAAAAGGCATGACTGTATACATATAACATCCCCATTTTGTCACAAATGTTGTCTTATGTCTATCCTCTTGCATGATCTTAATCTGGTGATATCCAAAGAATCCGTCAGTAAATGAGTAAGCTTCCTATCCTTCTACATTTTCCAAAACTTCATCTATAAACGAAGTAGGAAATTGGTCATGTAAGAAAGCATCTTTCAATTTCCATATATCCACACAAGTTCTAATTCCACCTATTTTGTCATCCTGAGTCACCATCATATTAATCCATTCTAACTCTATGACGGGTTCAATAATCCCATCTCCCATCATCCTATCTATTTCTTCTTTCACTTTTTGCTTGTATATTGGGTTCAAACTATACGGTCTCTGTTTCACTGGCTTCGCATCCGACTTCAAAGGAATATTCATCTCCCCTAGTTCCCCAACAATCCCTTTCATCTATGGGAATGTAGTTGGAAAAAGGTCTCGATATTCATGCAATAAATCTCCCCATTTTAACCTATACAATAATAAATATAAATTTCCATAACATTATGCAAGGAAAAAAGTCAAATCAAAATGTGGATTGCAATGAAACAAGAATAAAATAAAAGGAAACCTTTCTCATCCTAAGAAATAAAAAACATTTTTTCTAGGGACATATGACTTAAATTAATATCACAGAGTTCCTTTCCATCCACTGAAGTGTTTATGACATTTTAAGTGTAGGTGAAAAAGTTTGCATTCCTTTCCAAGCCATTCCATGCCTTGTATTTCCTTGATTTTCCATGTCATTCCATGCCATGACGTACCTTGTCTTGCTAGGCCATGCCATGCCAATGCATTCCTTTATTTTCCATGCCATGCCTTACCTTTCCATTCATTTCCATTCCTTTCCATGCCATGCCATGCCATGCCTTTCCTTTCCATGCCATGCCATTACTTTCCTTTCTATGTCATGACTTGCCTTGTTGTTGCATTCCTTTCCTTTCCATGCCATGCCATTCCATTCCTTGCCAATCCGTATCATGGCATGCCTTTCCCTTCCATGACTTAGCATTGCATTCCTTTCCTTTCCATGCCATTCCTTTCCATTCCATGCCACGCCATCCCATGCCATGCCTTTCCATCCCATGCCTTTCCTTGCCATTCTATGTCATGCCTTGCCTTTCCATGCCATGAATTGTCTTTCCTTTCCTTGACATGCCATTCCATTACCATGCCATGCCATGCCATTTCCATGCCTCGCCAATTCAATAAATGATGTTAACTAAGTTACAACAGGACAAATATAACAACCCTTAAAACAACTAATCATTAAATGAAAAGGGGTTGGAAATTCAAGCCTAAACTAGGGTTTAGATAGAAAATGATTGATGAAATGCAAGATTACACATAAAAACCCTCGAATATTCAAGACATCAAGCCCTAAAGGGATGAAAAATATGACACAAATGTAATAAAAGGTGTCAATGTGTATTCTAAGTGTGAAAGATGACAACTAAACCCTATACGCCAAGATAACAAGGATGGAAATCGAGGGAAAGTCCTAATCTAACTACAAAATTGAGGGTTTCAAGACAAGGTTAACTCAAGAAGAATACAAGATAACATGTAATATCACCACTTTGGTAAAAAAACTATTTAATACATTCAATAAATAACCATCAACGACTTAGAAAGAACACTTACTAGTTAAACAATGATAATCCATGAATTCCTAACCATAAAATCATCCACAAAACTTGAAACAAGGACCTATACCTAGACCTTTCCTTACCAAGCCATGCCTTGCCTTGCCATTCCATTCCATGCCTTGCATTTTCATGACATGCCTTGTCTTTCCTTCACTTTCCATGCCATGCCATTTCATTCCTTGTCTTGCATTGCCTTTCCATGCCATTTCCTTTCCATTCCATTCCATTTCCATGCCACACCATGCCACACCTTGCCTTTCCATGCCATGCCATTGTCACTCCAATCCAATAAATGGTATTAACTAAGTTCAAAAAAGTCAACAGGAAGTCCCAAACACCTCAAATCAATAAGGAAACTATAGTTGTTATAAAACTTGTGATTAAGATGTTTAACTTCAACAATATGACAAGTTACAATAGGATAAATATAATAACCCTTAAAACAAGTAATCATGCAATGAAAGGGCGCTGCAAATGCAAGCCTAAACTAGGGTTTAGATAACAAATGCTTGATGAAATGGAATATGGAACATAACAACCCTAGAATATTGAATACATAAATCCCTAAAGGGATGAAAGTTATGACATAAATGTAATAAAATGTGTCAAGGTGCATTCTAAGGGTGAAAGATGACAATTAAATCCTAGACATCAAGCTAACAAGGTTGGAAATCGAGTGTAATTCCTTATCTAAGGTAACCCTTTCCTTGAATTGACTTGCTATGCCATGCCATGCCTTGCCTTTCCTTTCCATACCCTTGTCTTTCCAATCAATGCCTTGCCTTTCCATTCCATGCCATGCCATGGATTAACAAGGCAAGGCAAGCATGGCATTCCAAGGCAAGGTAAGCATGGCATGCCAAGGCAAAGCATGGCTTGGAAAGGCAAAGCCAGGCATGGGAAGGCAAATAAAGACATGGAAAGAAAAGGAAGTGCATGGCATGGCATGACAAGGAAAGGAAATGCATGTCATGGCATGACATGGAATGGAATGGAATGGAAAGGAAAGGAATGGAAATACAAGGGAAGGAAATGCCAAGACATGCCTTTCCATGCCATTCCTTTCCTTTCCAAGCCATGCCTGGCCTTGCCATGCCATGCCATAAATTTATTTTCCATGCATTACATTGCCATGCCATGCCTTGCCTTCCCATGTCATGACTTCCCATTCCATGTCATTCCATGCCTTCCCATTCCATGCCATGCTTTTCCATGTCATGGCTTCCCATTCCTTGCCATGCCATGACATGCCTTTCCTTGCCATGAATTTCCTTCCTTTTCCATGCCTTTCTTTCCCATGCACTTACTAGGTAAATGAATGACCTATACCTATACCTATACCTTTCCATTCCTTTCCTTTACAACACATGCCTTTCCATTCCATGCCATTCCATGCCTTTCCTTTCCATGCTATGCCTTTCCTTGCCTTCACTTTCCATTCCATTGCATGTCATTCCTTGTCTTGCATTGCCTTACCATTCCATGCCATGCCATTTTTTTCCTTTCCTTTCCATGCCATGCCATGCCTTTCCATGCCATGCCTTTCCTTGAGATGTCTTTCCTTTCTATGACATGCCATGCCATGCCATACCATGCCATGCCATGCCATTCCCTGCCTTTCCTTTCGATTTCATGTCATGCCTTTCATTTCCTTGCCATGCCATGCATTTCCTTACCTTCCCATTCCATGACTTTTCTTTCCTTCAATTTCCATGCCATACTAGGCCATGCCTTTCCTTTCCATGCCATGCCATGTCATGCCTTTCCTTTCCTTTCCTTGCCATGCCATGCCATGCCATGACATGGCCTGGAAAAGCAAGGCATGGAATGGCATGCCAAGGCAAGGCATGTCTTAGCAAGGCAATGCATGGCTTGGAAAGGAAAGGAAAGACAATGCATGACATGGCGAGGCATGACAAGGAAATACAAGGCATGGCATGTCAAGGTAAGGCATGGCATTTCATGGCATGTCAAGTGAAGGTGGAGAGATAGGGGAAGAGAAGGGGAGGGGAGAGAGAGAGAGAGGCATGGAGAGAGGGATAGAAAGGAAGAGAGAGAGAAAGAGAGAGGGGTAAAAAGAGATAAGGGAAGTTGAGAGAGAAGGATAGAGGTAGAGAGTGAGAGGGAGAGAGAGAGAGGGAAAAGTTGGGTAGATAGGGAGAGGGAAAGAAAGAGAGAGGTAAATAATTCTAGAGAGAGAGAGGTATATAATTCTAGAGAGAGAGAGAGGTATAGAAGGAGGAAGGGAGAGAGGGGTAGAGAGAGAGAGTAGGAGAGATAGTGAGAGGGGAGGCAAGAGATATAGATAAGGGAGAGAAATAGATGGAGGGAGAGAGAGGGGAGAGAGTGATAGAGGGAGGAGAGATATGGAGAAGGATATAAGGGGAGAGAGTGAGAGAGAGTGAATGAAAGAGAGAGAGGGGGTGGGAGAGTGAGAGAGAGTGAATGAAAGAGAGAGAGGGGGTGGGAGAGTGAGAGAGAGTGAATGAAAGAGAGAGAGAGATTTGTGGGAGAGATAAGTTTAGAGAGAGAGAGAAATGGAGAGAATGACATAAAGAGAGAGGGGTAGGGAGAGGGAGTGATATATAGAGAGAAGGATAGAATGATAGAAATGGAAGGGGGGAGAGATATGGGTAGGGAGAGAGAGAGGAGT
>SNQJ01S0031097.1:13211-27177 GCA_010110895.2 Picea sitchensis
AGAGAGAGAGAGAGAGAGAGAGAATTGATTTGTGTTAATAGGAATGCAAATGCGCTCCTATTTCTAATAACGCACACACGTTTTAGGAATGCATGCACGCTTTAGGAACGCGTGTGTATTCCTAAAGAGTGCACACATTATTTGAATTTAAATTTTTTTTCGGGTGGGAGTGATAACTCTAATATACATGTTTTATGATTTGGTTTCCTTAGATTTAGGTTCAATATGAAAAACCTAGTGGTTCAGTTAGCAAATACATAAAACCCTCCATTTTTATGAATTCCTCTCCATATCTCTGTTTTTGACGTTATTTTTCTATAGGATACACAATTTAGTTAGTGAAAAAAATACAAACACAGATAGAGTTGATTTTGCAGATTTCAAATACAGAATTTAAAAATATTTACTATTTTTAATCTAATTTTGTCTTGACATACATCAAAATCCTAGAATACATACCTCTCTTCTTTATTTTATAACTTTTGTCGGCTTAACCATTTCTTGAATGAGTTATGTGCAACACTAGAGGAGACTGGCATCTATGATCTAAAAAAACAAAAATTGTTTTGATCATGTTAAGACCCTCTTAGCTTGCATGGACAAAAGATGTTGTAATATTAGGGATATGTTGACTTTGATAATTTAAAAAAAATATAAAATTAATATCATAAATTTCCAAAAACTACACGACACAAGAAAAACAGGTTCTCTACAGGTATACAAGTTTTTGGAATGAAATTCCAATGTTAAGGTACGCAACACCTACATGAACAAAAACATATACCTTATATTATGTTGGAAAAATAAGATACCACTATTATAAATAATCAAATTTGACATAGTTATTGACAATTTATATGAATAAAAGTTGTATAATCGGAAAATTAATTCAATTTCCTACGTTTCATCTTCATACATCATATTCAAGTTCATTGTAAAAGTACCTTGAATAATCCATCCAAGTTAACATATTGTAGTTTTTCCAGGTTTGCATTTCCACTAACGTGTCATGATAGGCCATCATTAGCTTACGCTCACCCTTAGAATAGTTTTGTCTTAAAAAAATAAATGATTCCTTGCAAGCAATTATAAGTGCCAGTGCTTTGAATTTTTTTACTGCCAAGTTCATGCTCTAGGTATTTAAACATTCATCAATTTAAAGCCCCATACAATCATCTTTTAATCCTATGATACTTCCATTTGTAAAGATACCCTGTAATCATAAGAAAAATATTTTTTTTTAAATGATTCTTCATTTTCTTTGCATAAAGGACAAATATTAAATGCTTTTTAGCTTTGTTTCTATCGGTTATTGCAAGTTAATTCATTATTTCTAAGGACCAACCACACAAAATTATGTGATTTTTACGGAAATTTGAATTTCCATACAATTTTCCACCAACATTCATGATATCCCAATCCATGACCATCATATTGAGTCTTATAACTTGCCTTGGGAGTATAAATACCTTTGAATTTAAATGAATTGTCCATTTTGAAGCATATAGTTTATTTTCCAAGCTCATTGATGTGCGTTGTTAAAATGAATGACATGCAAAACCTTCTACATGGTTCTTAAAAGGTTAAAAAAAAATCAGAAGAAGGAAAAGGAAGAGAATAATTATATATAAGATGAAACTAAAGAGCCCAAGAATCATGTTTACATAGATACCTCGAGTTAATAACACAAGATTGCAACATTTTTTTTTTCAATTGGATGATCTATTTCAAATGTCCATGGGGAACATGATCCACCCTATCAATCGACCCTATAAGCAATGAATAATAAAAGGTACCCATTGTGAAAGGAGCTTACATACTCACACGAAGAAAAAATTCAAGGGAAAGATAAATAATAAAATGATATAATTGAGACATATAAACCCTAAAGGAAAAATCTTTAATTGCAAATGATCAAGGATGGAGAATAACATGTAATTCCAATATTTCTATATATCCTCATCATTTATTTCTACAATGAGGATGAAACCATGTGATGCCAAGAGAAAAATAGTGTAAGGAGACCAAGGGTCAACATGGGAGGTTAGAGTTAACCCATTTTGTACATAAAGGGACACTTGCCTTCATTTAAAAGGGAATTTTTCTTGACATTGCAAGTTCACTTCTTGTTAATGGAGAAGCCATTATTGGCCAAAAGGGAATTTTTCTTGACATTGCAAGCTCACTTCTTGTTAATGGAGAAGCCATTATTGGCCAAAATTTTGTTAGAAAATTTTGATGATGATGTGAAATTAGTGTGGACTTTATTCATGTGGTCTAGAAAGTCATGACAATTGATGTTTGTTTACTAAATATTTCTCTTATGTATCTGGTATTTGTTCTTATTTTATCATGTTCTATTTTCATAACAAATAGATGTGGAGATGTAAATTTCAATCTAATTGTAATTTAACCTCAATTTTTTATTAGTTATTATGGAAATTTATGCAATCTATAATTTGTTGAGCTTATCATTGTTTATCATTTGCATTCATTTCCATTGGGTTTATACAGTTTGTTGAAGTTGAATTTAATGTAACCCATCACTACATCAAAATGATGTTAGTGAAATAAAATTGGCTTTTAGATGTTGATATACCAGTGTACAAACACACATTGATAAAATGACAGTTGGGACATTAATAAAATGTGGTTTAGTAAAACATTCTTCCAAAGTAAGAATCTAGTTTAATTGTTTGCATTCATTTATGCCAACTTTACATCAATGAAACAAAATTTGAAATTAATGCAACCCTCCCCTAATTCAAAATAAAGTTAATGCAATAAAATTGACATTTATACATCGATATATTGATTTATAAATGTGGATAATATGACACTTCAGATGCCAATAAAACAATGTTTAGTCAAACATTATTCCAAATTGAAATTTTAGTTCAATCTCTAAACACAAAGTAAAGTTTCCAACCTCTTGACATTGTTATACAATGCCTTAAAAGTATCAATAAAGTGGTGTTGGTGAGTGTTTCGTTTTTCAATTTTGAGACCACAAACGTTGTTTCTGACACCAAATGTAGTAGTGAATATATTAGAATCAAGTAAGCTTCATCTATGAGGACAATATGTAAGTCTTGGTACTATTTCTACAATATATGTAATGGTTCATTACAAAGTGGGACAATGTTAGATTTTTTGAAATCCAAATAGAATGAAAAGTGTATTTTCATGCCACTTGTGTTGAACAAAACTTGATCGACATAGTTACTATATGACTTTTTTGATTCTTTGGAGAAGTGATCGAATTTTGAAGGCTTCCTCTTCATTTCGAGTTGAAGGGTATATTTTCATCCAACCCTTCCATGATGAAAAGTTGCAAAAATAGTTGTATTTCAATTGACAAGGGTAGACTAAGTATACATTTGAAAATAAAAATTATTTTAAATAAAATATTGCCCTTTCAATTTTTTATAATGTTAAAAGTTAACAAACCACCAAATAGATAAGTTATAATTTCAATAAAATAATAATAATAATCATACTTTGTAATTTTAAATGTAATACTGTTATGAGTTATATGTATATTATAAATAAAAAATAAAAAACATAAACACCAAGCCATACTTCTTTTCTTTGAACAAGTTTTAGAGTGTTTTAAATGACAATGTAAATCTTTAGACACAATGTCAGAATCAAACATTTTTATGGACACCCATATAAGAGAGGATTTTTTCTATGAATCCATATGATAAGTGAGCATTACAAATTATATTCATATCTCGATTATTTCATAATCATGCTTGACCACAGGATTCATGTTTGTTGTAGATTTCATTAAAAATGAATAAATTTTCCTCAACCTTGAGGTCTTTGTTGAATTTGGGTAATTCTATCAAAACACTATAAAAGCCATGAAGAGAGCTTAATCGCTTTATATGGCTCTAGGAGTATGCAAATATAGCATGATTTCACCTATTTCTTATTATGCAGGCTAACATGTCTATAATTTGGATATTCCTAAGGTTGATACAAACACAAAGCTGAAGGAAATTTCTCATCAAAACCACCAAGAATGTGGTTTTTATTAATGACATTGATTGCTCACTCAATTTCTCAACCATACAAAAAAAGTGTGACAAAGTGGATGTTCGAGCATAATCCCTATTGCATAGATATAAGGATAACATATACAAATTATGTTATCTTCTCCATGTCTTACTTATAAAACTCACCCAAGTATTAAAAATGTTGGTCCAAGCATTAAGGTTGTAAATCATACATTTCATTGTTTTTTGGCTTTCCATGAGGTAGAGGGAAAGAGATCCAAGAAGCATTATTTAACATTTGACACTTAAAGTCTTGTCATGTTGATGTCAATGTTTCTAGAAACAAGGACTTGTATAGATAAAGATACATAAAATTGGAGAAGGGGGAATGATCAAATGAGTAAGGAATTGATGACATAGAAAATTGAATGAATAGAATCACAATTCTCATTGTTTTAATTTCAATACTAGATTCTGTGATGTTAACAAGATGCATTTTGTGTAGGCTGATATAAACTTAATAAAATATATTCAAGTTATCACTGATTTTAACAAAGTTTTTTATCCCAAACAAAATCATCAATATAATTTTGTGTCAAACAAAAAGAAAAACTATGCATTATTTTTATAATGAGCTTGAAAAAACCTATACAAGATGAGCGAGTTGTTGAGAGATTTACATTCAAGTATTAATTTTGTGATTTTGCCTCTAAGTAGAATCTATTGCAGCAACATGACTGCCATGAAAAATACACTAAGTGGTCGAGAGGCCAATGAATGTTCTCAAATAATAATAAAATATTAGATACCAATGCTACAACCATGTTAGATTTGTCAACGTGTTAGATGATTTTAGAGAGATGCACTATGTGAACATGAATAAATAGAGATTAACTCATTTCCTTGGGTTTAGAGCATGTCAATTACGTTCTCTTCAAAAATGTCATTGAACCACACATTTGTAGTGAATCTTGCTAATAATTTTTCAATGCCATTGCAATTTACACCCATAACCCATGACTAATTGTTTTGTTTTTTTTGCAAATCTCAAGAGAAGGCAAATAAAACAAAGGAAATGATATTATGGAGAGTGTGAGATCTAATCAAATAAAGTATGGGTATTAAAAAAAACACATAACACATGAATTTAAGTGGGGATTAAAAAATATAAGGTGCCCAAACTTCTCTTGGAAGCTTATATTAAGTGATACTCAAGATGTTGGATATGACAATACAATGATAGGATTATATAGTCAAGATGTTGGATATGACAATACAATGATAGGATTATATAGGCATGAGCTTTGTGATGGTTTTTTGTTGTGAAAGGGTATACCATATCAAGAAATTGATGAAAGCCAATAAGAATAGACATGATTTTAGTCTTTAAATGTCAAAGGTAAATAATGAGTGTTGAATCATAAATATTTTTCATGATTCAACTTCTTCCTCATATAATATGAAAGGTATAATACTAATTGAGAATCTAAGAGTTAGAAATGAAATTGATGCATGGTTGAAAATAAAAACTTTTTTGAAATTTTATAATATTGGTTATAACAAGTGAAAAAACTTATTTTTTTGAATGGTGTTTTATTACCATTATGTACCTCTTGGACCCCCTTGGAAGGGCAATGGGCGACATGGCAAGGAATGGCCATTGTCTTGTGCTCCAATCCGTATTTCTCCTCTGCTTCTTCAAGGAGTTTCTGGAACAGAGGATGGTTTATATGCATTGCTGGTATTACAAAACTCTTTTGTTCTTCTCGTTCACTACCCACGTACACGGCCACGCAGCCCTTCGGAACATCCTTGTGAAAATTGTCCGTCTCCTCCTTTGAGCTACTACGCCCATCATGATGGTTGGGAGGTAAACGCCAGTGAAAGTGATGGAATTCTGTGAATTGGGCACTCCCAAATGGTGGTGCTGAAACTGATGGAAATGCTCTGAATTGGGCACTCCCAAATGGTGGTGATGATCGTTGCTTTGATCGGACTGTGAGAATGTTGCCCGCCATATTGTGCACCGCACCATCTCTAGGGCCTCTAACGATAAGCTTGTATTTATCAACAAGAATATAAGGCTAAGCCTGGGAGCTATATACACGATGCCAGAGAGCTGACTGAATTTAAGAATCCAAGCGGATCAGCAGAACGTATAAGGAAAATTCCAAGATTGGGAAAAACAACCGAAGGCGAGTGCCAACAATACCTGCTGGGTTGAGGTTGAAGATGCAGTTTATAGCCGTTGGGAAGAAGAGGATTGAAATTTTTTGTAATTGGGTTGCGGTCCATTTAGCCCAATCTCAATCTTATTAAATAATTGATGGCGTATGTGGTTCCGTGTAAAAACTTTGCCTCTCGCGTAGCAGGCCGAGAATTGTGGAAGAAGTGGACAATACGTGGATATTACTATACCCTAACCAGATAGAACCCAGAACTGATTGTCAATGCTTCAAAACTCACTTTCCTGGTGAAGGCGCAGAATAATAGGCTTCCACGGCTGCATTTTCTCTGGTTGATAGGCAATTTCATTTTATATTGGCCACACCTTCCACCTTCACTCGGCCTCGTCGCATAGAAAACACGCGGGGAAGGTTTTAACTCCGGGGTCATCACAGCCAATATTTGAAGTGGAAGTGAGACTTTGATTTCATAGGCTGCATCATAATTTATTATATATATATATAATATAATCTTTAAAACTTATCTTTAATGTAGTTACATTATAAAACGTTCATAAAAAAATTTCTCAAATTTTAAGAACGGCTGGAACCAATCAACATTAAAATGATGCGACATCTCAATCATGTAAATACAACATTCATAAAAATATTTAATTTTAAGAATGGTTGCACCCAATCACTTTAAAAATGTTTAAAGGAGGTGAAGTCATTATTTCAAATTGTGCAATCTTATAATAACCAGATTTATATTATTAATTTATTATGATATTATAATATTTTTAAAGTGGCTTCTTTTGAATGATTAAATATAAATTTTCAATAACAATTCATTATTATAATTAAATATGGTATATTATGGTTTTGGTTTTACAAGATAATAGAAGATATTTAAAATATATAATATGATTATTAAATTTATCCATTTTTATTTTATAAGGAATTTACCTGTTTTTAAATATAAGATAATTGTAGTTAAATTCAACTAGTATGATTGGTATGGTTTAGAAGCTTTTTATTTATAGAGTGACCTAGGTTCGAAATTTACTATATTTTAGAGGAGATATCTAAAAATTTCAGTCAAGCAAGAGTTCATGTGACCCCTTCCTACCTCCACTCCCCCGCTTCATTTCTCCATGTGACTTAGTAGAAGGGTTATTAAACTTAAAAGGATGTCACATCACACTGTAGGTGAGATTTTTGTTTATGGTTGTTGTAGGTATTGTTTGTTTGTAGACTTGGTTAGGCGATTCATTTAATTTGGTTGGATCCTTAAGATAAACAAGGCCCTATAGTATGGGTATGGTTTGATTTTCTTGTGAGAGGGGGTTTGGATTCATTTTTTGGTAGTTTTATGGGTGGTTTTAATTCTAACTTCCTCCAATCTAGATTTCAAGTGATTTCTTCCTTTGGCTATGGATTTGAGTTCTCTCTACTATCCTTTAGCATGGAGGGGTACACGCATTCCATGTGAAATTTTTTATGTCCAGGTTTAGAGGAGGAGTATTCATTAAATTGAGGAGCTACAAGAATCTTTCTCTCATATTAACAACATTGTGTCATCTTAGCTTTATTCTCATAAAACCAAGAATGTTGAATTAGCAACAATGGTGGACCACCAAAGAAAGAAAATTGAAAAATTGGTAGCAAACCATAATATGCTCTATGAATTGATCATGTGTCTTGCTAGAATATCTAATTCCCTGGTCTCCTTTGCAAATATTTCCATCAGGTCTATCAAAGTAGTTATTAAAGATGAATAAATTGTTCAATAATTTTGGGGAGATATGGCATATGAAAGTGTAGCTTTGGTGGCAAACCTCAGATAAACATCAAGTAAGAAACCTTTAGTGGACATGTTTTCTTCTAAGACTAGGTTTCTTTGTATTTTCTAAAGAATTTTAATTATTAGTTCATTTTATTATGCTTTATATCTATATAATTTTTAATTATGTTAACAAAATTGTCATAACTAGGATCAACAACCATATATGTTGAGTTTCCTTGGAACCCTTATATCATACTCTTTTTTTTGCAATTTCTATAGACTCATTGTATAATGAAACCACAACTTTATTTTAATGCAAATGATAATTGTTTTAGTTTAAAATAACAATACTTTTTTATTTACAATAAAAAAAAACGTCTAAAAAAACACCCAAACCACCAAGACTTCCATCATTCTCTTCTCCATATCAACTTTCATATTTACATCATTTATATTTAACCACTACCAAATTTCCACAAAAACATCGATTTTTTTTTTATCCTTAATTGCTTCTTATAATACCTAGATGCTTAGATTTTTTGAAGGCCAATTTTATGAATTCAATTTAAGATGTTTTATGGACTACCAAAAACCCTTTTTTTTCCAGCTTAATTATGAACATTTGGTGGGATCAAATAATAACATTTTGGTGGACTCAATTGAGGGTGTTTATGTGAGTTCAACTTTAGTCTAAATTGTATCCTATATATATATATGGAAAATGATTTTTTATTATTCATGTATTCAATATTATTATTATTATTATTATTATTATTATTATTATTATTATTATTATTATTATTATTATTATGATGTTTATTTTCAATGAGATAAAAATTAGTTTATTGGACTTTAATAAGGGTATTTTAGATTTTTTTATAATGTTATTTTTATGCTCAAAAAATATTAGGAGAAGAGTTCTTTTCATATTCAACCTTGGGTATACTCACGATACTCTAGGAAAAAGTTATTTTCGTCTTCAACCTTCTTGGTGTCACAAAGGTGACATATTCTTTCATGCGATGGTGTTCTAGGGATTGTCCAACCCCCAATCTCACTTTGTACCTCAGGAAAATTAGTTCTAATTTTAGCTATATTGATTCTCTTTTTAAAGCTAGTAGGCTTCTTCTTTTATTCCCAAATGATTTAGCCAAGACTCGCCCCAATGGAGTTGGCATCATTATTCCATCCCCCTTGAGCTGTTGGTGATTTTGGCTAGAGTCTAAAGAAATTTTGGGGAGCCTCTTGTTATCGACGTGGTTTATCTTGTTCTTGTACATTAAGTACCTAATCATAGATGTGCTCTCAATTTAAGGTAAGAGAAATTAATGTATTTTTAAAATATAGAACATCTCTTACTAACATTTTTTTGAAAATATGCAAAACCCTAAAGTTTTGTTGTTTGATGTTGTTATAAATTATCTCTATTGGTTTATATTTTTATTTGTTATTTTTTTTGTACATAATACATCCAAAATGGGTTAGCCCCATGGGAAGTGAAATTCTCCCCAAAAATGACTCCCACTGTCAACCCCTCACATGAAACTTGAACCTCGGAACCAAACCCCACACAAATTAATTGGTCTACACTTCATTGGGAAAAGTTTAGAGATATGATTGTACATACTTTGTTGAGTCTAGACACCATATTGTATGTGAAATTATCCTAACAAATAAATCACACTCTCAACCCCTCCAATGAAGTTTGAACTTGAGAACCAAACCCGACACAAACCAAATAATCTACACCTCATTGGTAAAATATTATCTCTATTGTACAGTCCCGCAATAGCTCATCCACACTTTCGACCACAATTGAAACATAGGGAGTGCTAGATTTATTGGAAACATGCCAACGAATTTCCTTATGTGGTCACATGCACATGCATGCAACTATGTTAATGCACATGCCTGCAATCTATTTATGAACTATGTTAATGTGCATGCATACAATCTATTTATGAATTGTTCATGTAACTATGTGATCTATTCATGATCTATTTCTGTAACTGAGTGATAGATGTTATATATGTGAGCACACCCATAGAGGTGTGAGTGCAATGTGTGAAGAGTGTGAGAACAAGCTATGTAGTGGACAGAGTGTGTGTGAGGAGAGGATGATTGTATGCCTGAGATTGGCTATTGTAATTCTCCCTTGAATAATAAGAATACCGACTATCATTGCCTATGGTTTTTTTCCCTCATTGGGTTTCCACATAAATCACTCTGCCAATTGTGTGCTTGTTGTTCTTGGTTTAATGCATGTTTTATCTTGCTCGGTTATGCTCTATTTTTATGCTATGTTTTTCTTCCGCTGCCTAAAAAGTGGTATCAGAGCTTAGAGTTGAAGGAGCAAAGAGCGAAGGAGAAGATCCAGTAAGGAAACCTCAACAACAGAATAAATGGTGGTCATAGGTCGATCTACAGAAGGAGGGAAATATCAGAAAGGTATAGCTAGGTCTAAGTCAAAAGATAGTAAGGGTAAGAGAAAATATTGGTCTTGTGGAAAATATGGGCATCTCAAAAAGGATTGTTGGAAAAGACAACAAACATCCAAAGAGGAATCCAAAAAAGAAGCAATTTCAACTACATGTATGGTTGATGAAGTTTTTTTTGCCTGTTGTGTATCTCCACCATGGTTCACATAGAAGGTGTAGGGCGGTGATGGTCGAGTCACTATGAAATAATAATAATAATAATAATAATAATAAATTGTATTTACTTTGGAGTTGTGAAAATTATTGATTGCATGTAAATGGGCATATGTATGTAAGACTTGGATAGGCATGTGTACCCCTAGTTAATTAGGTCACCTATGAAAAGTCTAAACGTATATTTAGGTAGATTGAATATGTGAGGGGGGGAATGTATGTTGAGTTAGCATTAACTCAGTGAAAGAGTTTATGAGTTAAATCTATTTTTAGGTCAAAGGAGGTGGTTTTTCGGGTCCATGTGTTTTGGGTATCCGATGGTATTGTGTCCATGGATTTGCATGTAATGAAGTCTATAAAAGGCTTCGTGAAATCCGTTGTAAATGGGATTGGAGGTAAGGGATGAAGGATTACTTGGACGGTTTGGCCGTATTTGGTCCATGTTGTTCAAATGCGAAGTTCAAGGTGGAGCAGTTTGTCCAGTTTAGAAAGGTGGGTCTGTAGAAATGTTGTTGTGTTGGTAGTTCAATCAAGTGTTTGAGAATATATGATGGAGGTAAGTTCATATCCATGGAACTTAGAAAGTATTGCAAGGAAGTTGGGATCGAATAGGCATGTTCAGTAATGCCAAGTTGCAACAATAGTTTTGGACAAAAGTGGTTATGCTATCTCATCATCATGGATAGAGATGCAGTGTTTGATGAATCTCATTTTATAAAATCAAACATAGTAAAACATGAAATGTTCAAAGTGTGACTAGTAGCAGAAAGGTATTTGGAAGGTATTAATTTCCATGAAAGTTTCTCACCAATTGTTAAAAGCTTGTTTCTATTCATGTTGTGTTAGCACTAGTTGTGATAGTACAACTAGATGTTAAAATTGTCTTACATGGAGTTTTTTGGATAAGGGGATGCATATGGAACAACCAGAACGATTAGTTCAGAATCACAATAGGAGATTTGTTTGCAAACTCGAAAATCATTGTATGGCCTGAAGCATGCTAGAAAAATGGTATGAGATGTTTGATTCTTTCACTGTGAGCCAAATTTTACAAGAAGTGAGTATAACCATTGTCTTTATGGTATATTCATTATCTTGGTTTTATATGTTATCCTTGTTGCAAGCACAAACATGGTTGAGGTCACCAGGTTGGCTCAGTTGGTTAGGACGTTTGTTATGAGGGATCTGTGAGAAGAAAAATAAGTCTTGGGCATGGAAATACATAGAGATAGGAAATATGGTAAGCTTGGTTATCACAACAGAAGTATGTGGTGAAGATACTCAGGAAATTCACTATGAATAATGTGAAAGTGGTAAAATCCCTTTGGCTTTCCATTGCAAGTTTTCGTCACGTTTATGTCCTAATTGATGAAGAAGAAAATGGTTATATGTATCAAGTATTATATACTAGTAGAAAGTTTTGCGATGGAGAAATGGTCAACATTTCACATGCAGTTGGTGTTGTCACTAGACACATGACAAAACCAGGTCAAGAGCATGGAAATGGGTGCTTCAAACATAGAAGCACAAGTATCACCTATAGTGGTTGCAGTGATTTGTTCTAAGGTTATGATTTATGAGATTTGGCCAAGTACATTGGTTTTTTAGACAGGTTATTGATGGACACATAATGGTCCATGAATCATGTAGGCATGTTCACATAACAATATTGTTAGAGAAGTTGCGGAGCTGTGGTGGTGTTTGGCTTCTCTTGGATTGCAATAAATGTGATGAATTAATTAAGGGCATGATATATCAGGAAAATTGTTGTCAAGGTGGAGAAACATGCCAACAAATTTGCTCATGCGGTCACATGCACATGCATACATGCAATTTATTTATGAATTGTTCCTGTAACTATGTGATCTATTCATGATCAGTTTGTGTAACTGAGTGATAGATGATATATATGTGAGCATACCCATAGAGGTGTGAGTGCAATGTGTGAAGGGGTATTGTAATTCTCCGTTGAATAGTAAGAAGACCAACTATAATTGCCCGTGGATTTTTCCCTCATTGGATTTCCACATAAATCACTGTGTCAATTGTTTGTTTGTTGTTCTTGGTTTAATGCATGTTTGATCTTGCTTGTTTATGCTCTGGTTTTATCCTACATTTTGCTTCTGCTACCTAACAAGCTTGAGTGTAAATCCCTGGCCTCAATGCTTATTTGAGCTTCAGTATCATCATTATGGAAAGAAAAAGCCATTTCTATGAGAGTGGTGGTGATTAGAAATGGGTGACATGGAAAGGAATGGTCATGGTGCCCTTCTGCTCGAATCCGTATTCCTCCTCGATTTCTTTGACGAGTGTCTAGGACAGACGATGGTTTATATACACTACTGGTATAGCAAAACACTGTCGTTTTTCTCCTTCACTACCCACGTACATGGAAGCGCATCCCTTTGGAACATCCTCATGAAAATCGTCCACCTACTCCTTTGAGCATTCTTGTGAAAATCGTCCGCCGACGCCTTTGAGTTGCCCATCATGATGATCATTGGGAGAAAAATGCAAATGAAAGGGATGGAAATGTAATGAATTGGCACTCCCAAATGGTGGTGTTGGTCATTGCCTAGGACTATGGGACCTTGCCCACCATAATGTGCACTGCACCACCTCTAGGGCCTCTAACAATAAGCTTGTATTTATAAACAAGAATATGAAGGCTAAGCCGACGAGATATATAGAAGATGCCAGCGATCTGACTGGATTTAAGAATCCAAGCACATCAGCAAAACGTATAAGGAAAGTTCTAGGATTCGAAAAAACAACCGAAGGCGAGTGCAAAGATGGGAAGAATACCTTCTGGGTTGGGGTTGAAGATGCAATTGGGATGAAGAGGATTGAAATTTGTTGGAATTGGGTTATGGGCGAGTTATTAAACTAGCTTAGCCACTTAAATCTATGGTTGATGAATGCCAAGAGAGATAAAATATGCCAAACAAACAACACGGTGAGGCTATGCTCACTTCTGTATTATTCAATGAAGATAGATTACATCCTTATATAGGAAAAGACTCTACCGAGTCGGTTACATGCAAACCAAAGACAACTAGACTCTTAACTAAGAACTGACTCTTAACACGCCTACAACTGACTCTCACAACTGAAGCTTATAACTGGTGCTTACAACTGGTGCTTATTCCATTATTTCCAAGTCTCCCCCTTAATGGAGAATGGATTGACTTCTACACCTAACATCTCCCTAAATAGTTCAAACTTAATCTTTCCAAGAGGCTTAGTGAAAATATCAACAACATTTTCACTAGTATTACAACACACAAGAGTTATTTCATTTGACTACAACTTTTCTTGAACAAAATGATATTGAGCTTCAACATGCTTTGTCCTTGCATG
>SNQJ01S0031097.1:35557-47642 GCA_010110895.2 Picea sitchensis
TGTATAGTGGGGTGGTAACTTTCTTTTAATACAATGATAGCTATTTTATTTTTAAAAAACAATATTTTTTTTATTTACAATAAAAAAGTATCTATAAGAAGCACCCATATGTAAAACAACCAAAATGCCCATGATTCTCTCTTGTGTCCATAACGGTCTATATTTAGATCATTTCTATAACAATTACCCAAAAAAACTCACCAATACATCAATTTTTGGATCCTTAATTGCTTCCTATAGTACATATGTTGTTAAGGACATTTTTATGGATTGGATTTAAGATGTTCTATGGACTTGACCAATAGCCTTTTTTTTCCCTTAATTCCTTAATTAAGGATATTTTAGTGGGCTCAAATAATTACTTTGTGGTGAATTCAACTAAGGATGTTTATGTGAGTTCTACATTGATCTAAATTTTATTTAAGAAAAACATATGATATTCTATAAATTATTTTTTATTATAAACATAATGTTTTTAATTATAAAAAATTAAAAAAAAAAAAAATTTACAAGTTACTATTATTATTGATACCCACAACTACATATATAAAGTAAAAAAATGTTTTTTTTTATAGTATATAATATTTATTTGAATTTTTTTTGAATAGTAAAACCTTAAAAATATGTTATTTAATGTTTTTATAATTTTTTTAATAATATTTGAAAATTATAAATTTGTAAAAAAAATAATAATTTTGATAAAAAAAATTTAGTGAACAGTTTGGAAAATATTCTTTTAGTAACATTTATTTGTAACATAAGTATACCTTTCATTGTGGTAGGTAGGTAGTTGGATTCAGAGCGAGGTGAGAGTTTGCGACTTTGTGATTTTGAGAGTCGTTTAGGGTTTCCCTGCGGGCTTTGTGGCTAGATTTTAATAGCCGCAACCCTGGCCACCATTGAGAAGTGAGGGCTTCAGTCCTTTCCAAAGTGCATAGGCCAGGGCATTCAAGGGCTTGAGGACGGTGGCGATGATGGAGATGGAGGTTTAGAGCACAGGCGGTTGGCTGTGTGAAGGGGTCGAGGCAGACCCATCCAGTGCGAGCGGACAAGGTTCGAGGGCTAGAGGATGACGACATCGACGGTGGTCTCGTACACAATGGTTGGGTAACCTGCTGCGGTTGGCAGCGACAACTCTGTGGAGGCGACTAGGGGTCGAGGCCGCGATAAGTGGCCGAGTTTCGGCCCCCTTACCCATGTCTTCTTGTACTAGTCCCATTTCGTTTTTTCTTTCCAAAGTTTTCTTCATGATTTCGAGGGCTAGTTTTCGGGTGCGCTTTGGTGTTCAAAGCCAGAAATCCGCAGTGGAGGTGGCGCCAGTGTTTTGCTAGGGTTTTTAGCCCTACTCTGTTTCTCCTTTTCAGCCTGCATGCTGGTTTTGTTTGATGTTCTGGGGGTGTATGTGATTTTGATATGAGCATGGTCTATAGACTTATGGAATCTAGTCCATGCAAAAATTATATTTTCATTAATATAATTGAGTTAATTTTCTTCTCGAAAAAATATACCTTTCATTAAATAAATACATCAAAATCCATATCAACATATTACTTTGATACTATGGATATGTGATAAAACATTACTTTCATAATATTAATATTATGATTAAAAAAATAATAATAATAGTGAGGTCAGGTAATCACCATTATTATAAAATAATTTTTTGAAAAATGTGAACATTTTTTTATTAAATTAATATTCAATATATTATTTAAATATCCTTCAAGTTTAAGAACTTTTAAAAAATTACTTTATAATTTATACCTAATATTAATTTAGGACCAAAAATATATAATAAGTTAAATTCATTGAGTAAGATTAACGGTACAAAGTTTACCAAAATACATAGAGAATAAATAACACAAATATGTATACGATATATAATTCAACTATCAACAAAATCTAAATCTACTTATCATATTCAAAGATGCTAAAATTTAACTCATCAATAAATAAAGAAAAGTATAAAATGCGGAAGCAATGTTAATTAATGTGGAAGCAATGCTTAATAATAGTAGGAAACATCAAATGATAATAATGACATATTTTTATATTAGTGAATAATAATGAAATATTTTAATAATAATGGACAATAATTTAATATTTAAATAATAATTGATAATAATAAAATAATTTTAATTAAATATTTTTTTGATAATTATAATTTTGTATTATAAAATTTTAAAATAATAATAAAAGTTAATTATGATATATAATTTATATATATATATATTGTCAAATTCCATTAAAATGATTAGTTTAAAGGATTTCATTTATAAAATAATATCATAATAGATATAATATCAATAATAATTATTATAAACTATAATTATTAAATATACAATTTTTTAATCATAATTATTAAATATATAATTTTTAATACATAAATTTATAAAAAAAAAAAATTATTTAATTAAAAAATATAATAATATTTTAAAAAATTTTAAATTCAAATAGATAATTATAAAACATTAATGACAATTTAGAAAAGAAGAAAGTAAAACCTCTTTCCTTAAAGTTACTCAAATCAAGTTGTAAAAGGATTGATCAACTTATAAAACTGAATTTTTTTTTTAAATACCTCTTAATAAGTGAAATTATTAAAATGATTATTTAACAACATAAAAATATAACATTTCAAAAAAATGATGTTTTAGCGACATTTATCACCAATGAAGAATACACATTAGAAAATGCATACATCATAATCCATGTTAACGTGTTGCATTGAAACTTTGAGTATCTAGACAAAACATTGCCTTTATGACATTTTGATGTTTTTATTTTAGATTAACCTGGGTCCACTTAAGTGATGTTAATGTGAAATTGCAGTTACACATGTAAAATAGTGGTTAATGTGAAATTGCAGTTACACATGTAAAATAGTGGCTACGATGTGTTGCAATCCAAATAATAACCTTTTTTTTGTAAGTGAGTGTGAGTATTTGTATTACTAAGAAAGGCTAATATACAAAAAAAAATGGAACTCTCTAGTCTGCCAAAAAGGAAACCAACTCAGGGGTTCCAGAGTTGTGTTCTTTGAGATATCATAGGGGTATAGCTAGACCGCCACATTGGGAAACCGGTCCAGTACCGTCATATTCAGTTTTGACAGGCTAACCATAACAAAACTAGAAAATTAAAAAAAACACAAGACAATAATTAGGACTGACCCAGTAATATTCCCTGATCAGTTTTTACCCAGAGTTAGTCCATGATTATGAGATTCTTATGTCCTTCTTTCGCCTTGTCCTTGTTCTCCTCCCGCTGGGCCGCCATGTGGGTCTTCTTGATCCGGGTTGGTGCTTCATTCCCATCAACAGGAGTAATTTTCATATGGTGGACGTAGCGCAAGTATAATTTGAATTGGGCAGCCATTCACTCCAGCTTCTCCTTCTGATTCTTCTAGTCCTCTACAATTCATTTTGTGTTGGCATCCAAGGTGTTGAGGCAGCTCAAGATTTCTTTTAGCAATTTTTTTTGTGCCTTGTTACCCTTCTGGCTGGCAGCTTTCTTTTTTGTGCTCACTTTGGCTATTAACATCTTTGTCCGCCAGGCCATCTCTATTGTCTTGTGGTAAAGTGTTTTCCTGGACTACGTGGTCCTTGGGTTCGTTATCCAGTCTGCTTCCTGTCTCAGTTCCTCCCAGGCTTTGCCTTTGTGCTTGGCAGTGATTTCCTTCTCCCATCTGGTGATGGTCGCTTGACCCTTCAGTGAGACCAGCACCTGGAAGGTGCCCTTGGCATCTCGGGCTGCTTGCTCTATTCTTGACATTTTCCTCTAGCTTATCGAATTTTCGTCCATCTGGGTGTTTCTTTTTACATGCGTTTTATTCATACACACCATCTTGGCTAGCTTGTGGCAGTTCTTTCCCTGAATTCTCCTCCTGTTCCTATCTACCCAGGTATTCTTTCTTGCCAGACATTTGTTTTTATGATGGCTTCTTCTATTGCGCTTTGTTCAACTGCGTCGATTCTTAGTGTTTCGCCTCTTATGGAAATTCTCCTGCTACAGGCTCGTCCTTGCAATCATGATCTTCCCGTAGAGGTGGTCCTTCCCATCCTTTTTCCCTATCTTGGTATGTGTGACCATGATAGTCCATCCATTATCCCTGCACCGACCTTTGTCCCTGCTCGTTGTGTAACCAACTTTTATCTTCATCGTACTTGTTCTTGGAAGGGGTGTGACCCTATTGGTGCATGGTAACAACTTTTGTCCTGCATCACTCACGACCTGCTGAGTCCCGTTTGTACTTTCCCCTACCTTAACCTTTCACTTATTTCTATTGATGTGACATTGAGTTCATACCTTCATTTGGTGTGCAGTCAGATCCCGCATTATCACTTGTAATTGGGTGTTGGCCATGAAGATTCTGCCTGGATTCGTTGTGCCCTCCTATTGGCCTTGCACCACTCCTCTCGATGTGACCTTTTGTACTTAAGCTTCCATCACAGTATTTTGTCACTAGTTGTGTTCAGTCTGTTCTGAATTTACCATTTGGTATGTTTCTTTAGGTGGTGTCTAACTCTGATTCTTCCTTGCTAACCCCTTCATTAGCGATTCTATCTGCCAAGCGATTCGCTGACCTGCGTACCCAACGCAACTCCACTATGTTCATCTTTTGCAGATGCTCCTGGATTTTTTGCAGGGAGTGTGCCAAGCGCCAGTGTCTCTGAACTTTTCCCACTCTGGTGCCATTTTGGAGTATCTTCACCGTGTTGATTACCAAAGTGGAGTTTCCTTCCACGATTATGTTTGACATCCTTTCTCGGCTTAGGATCTCGATTCCTATATCCAGAGATCTGAATTCCGCGACGTTGTTAGTTGACTTTCCCATGCTGCCAGTGTACAACTAGATTATGTTGCCACCACTATCCTTGATAACCCCTGGGTTTCCTTTTATCACCCCGTTGAAATTCAACTTTAGTGACCCTGTTGGAGTTGCAGTGTTCATTGCTCTGTTTGGGTACGGTTGCACCTGTCTTTTAGGTGAAAAGATTCTAGGACTCTAGAGTCTTGTCCTGCAAGTTGTGCATTCCCATTTTGGTAGTTGCAGCTCTGCACCATTTCTCTTATCATGGAGATTATTATTTCCTTGATTTTTCCTTTCGGAAGGCTTTCATTCTTGAAGATGCACTGGTTCCTTTCTTTCCATATTGTTCATATGATCATCCCCAAAATGAGAGTTCAACATAGATTCACCTCTTCATTTTCACTGTAACTCTCATGCTAGTTATTGATGGTTCCACAAATGTTACCTCATGTCCTATTGGACTGTCGAAAAATACCCGCCGCCCAGTCCCATATCTCTACTGTGTAACTACATTCATTGAGGAGATGATTTGTTGTTTCCTCCTTAGTTTGACAGAGGCGGCACCATGAAGGACCTATGAGACCCCTTTTTCTTAGGTTTTCCCTGGTTAGAAATTGGTTGTGAAGTACTAACCATTTGAAGATTTTTATTTTTGGCCACTAGGGGCTACTCCAGAGCTTATCCCATAGTTGCGCTGGATCTTCTTGGTCTTAGTCCTCGATATAATGTCGAGCTTCCTTCAAATTGAATTCCCTGCCATTTTTTTGACCCCATCTTAATTGGTATTCTTCATCCGAGACTACAATTTTCCTTTTCCTCATTTCCTCCTCCACCTCTTTCGTAATGGTTGTGGTCTAATTGCTAGTTTGGGTGTTGAAATTACCCCAGATTCTCCATCTGTTTCGATATGTTTCTTTCTTCCAATAGTGGTGGACGTTGGTTTTTCCTTGCACGATCATGTCCTGTTGGAGTTCCTCCCTGTCTAGATTTCCCATCTTGGGTTCCTTTTTCCAGGAATCCTCCCAGAATTGGGTTGTTTTACCATTCCTTACTTCCCATAAGATGTGTGTCTGGACCCAGGTCTTGTTGCACCAAGCTAGGTTCCAGATTGTTGATCCCTCCCTAGTGCCCATAAAATTAATTCGATCCTAGTCGGTTATGTTCGGAGCATACTTGGCCTTCTAGAGGGTTGTCCACAGGGTAGAATTTTCTTTAACCCATCGCGACCATAGTTTCGCCCCATAGGCTTCGTTGGTTACTTATGGATCTTGTAATCCTAGTCCTCCTTTGCATTTTGGCTTCCAAACTTTCTCCCAAGCCACTAAGGCCAATTTTTTCTTATTTTCTACTCCTCTCTATAGGAATTCCCTTTGGATGGTCCCTATATTTTGTAGTATCCCTTTGGGGCCGGGAAATACTGACATCATGTAGGTTGGAATTGCTTGAAAAACTGACTTGGTTAGTACCCATCTCCCCACTAGGTTGAGAGATCTGTACATCCAGTTTTTCACCCTCTCTTGTAGCTTGTTGATCACTCCTCCCCAAGTTTCCATTTTGTAAACTCTTTCCGTCAAGGGGATGCCCAAGTATTTAGTTGGGAGAGTTTTGTGCTCAAAGCCCAAAATATTTCCCAGGTTCCGTTGGATAGCAGGGTTGGTTTTGAAAAAGTAGATCATCGATTTGGAATGGTTGATCTAAGCTCTTGAGGCTTCCCCAAACTCTTCTAAGATCCTTTTGAAAGTTTTTTCTTCCTTGACTGTGGGTATGCCATGGAGTAAATTATCATCCATGAACTATTGGTGTGTGGAAGTAGGGAAGTTTTCGAAAGGTTTGAGGCTTGTAATTTCTCCTGTTGTTGTTGCGCTTTTAATTCTTCGACTGAGACCTTCCATCATCAAGATGAACAAGAAGGGGGATAGCAGGTCTCCTTGTTTAAGGCCTCTAATAGGCCAGAAGGGCTTGGCTGGGGCTCCATTTATTAGGAGTGAAAAACTTGTCATTGAGACTAGGGTGATAATCCAATTGATCTAGTGTTGGGAGAAACCAAAATATTCTAGAGTCTTAACCATGTAGTGCCAGCTGATTTTTTCATAGGATTTTGATAGTTCTAGTTGTATTATCATCCCCCCTCTCCTCTAGATTTTCAAGGTGTGAATTAGCTCATGATCATGGATGATGTTTTCCATGATTTGTCGACCTTCCACAAAACCTGCCTGTTCTTGTGAAATCAGTGTGGGTAGGAGGGGTTTCAATCTATTGGCTATGACTTTAGAGATTATCTTGTAAACCACATTGCATAATGATATGAGTCTGTATCTGTCAGGGGTCCTTGCTTCATGTTCTTGGGGGATTAGAGTAATCATTGTGGCATTTAATGCTTTTAGGATGGAGGCCGACCATCTAGAGTCCTCCACCACCCTATACACATTGTGTTTGACCACTTCCCAATAGGCTTTGAAGAATTCCATTGTGAAACCATATGGACTTGGGGATTTCCCGTTGGGCATCTCCTAGATTACTTGATCAATTTCCTCCTTAGCTATGGGTTTGTTTAGGTTGTTATTTTATTCCTCGGTGATTAGTTTGGGGATGTGTTGCGTAATCCTCTGAATGGCCTTCGATCGATCTTTGTTGGGTTCCTGGGCTATCCCATAGAAGTGGCTTAGCAAAGTATTCTCTATCTCCTTGTGGGATTCTCACTCAATCCCATCCTAATCCTTAATTTTTAGGATTTTGTTGTGGGCTCTTCTGGAAATGATTGTTCTATGGAAAAACTTAGTATTCCTCTCTCCTTCCTTTACCCATCTGATTCAGGATTTTTGGCTCCATAGAATTTTTTCCTACTGGCATATTCGTTCCCATTCCTTGGTCATTTGGATCTCTTCCTTTTTCCATTCCTCTATGTAGGCCTCCGCTATGCACACTTCCTGGATTTTTCTCTTTCTATCTTCAATATTTTTCTTCCCCTGGTTTATGTTATCAAAGATTTCCTTGTTCCACTCGCTGAGCTTATATTTGATGTACTTTAGTTTCTTATAGAGTTTGAACATCTGTGTACCTTGCTCTGTTTGTTCCTCCCGCCACCAGTGGTTGATGTTCTCCTTGAAGGTGGGGTGTTTAATCCAGAATTTCTCAAATCTGAAAGGTCTATTCTTCGGGGTGGTTGGGAAGTCTGCTTCCAATTGGACTAGCCAGTGATCAGAACCTCCCCAGGGAAGGATGATGCAATATAAAGTTAACCCTTGCATAATAATGGTTTTCGACACCAAGAATCTGTCCAGTCTTGTCATAACCTGATGTTGATTTATCCGTTTATTGTTCCAAGTGAAGTGTCTGTTATTGGTTCCGATGTCCACCATCTCCATTGTGTCGATGAAAGTTGAGAAATCTTTCGCATCTCTATCCAACCTCCTAGTGCCTCATTTTTTTTCTGCAAGTGATGTGATGATGTTGAAGTCTCCTGCCAAGATCTCGTGGAGGTTGCTGGAGCGGGTTTTTAGGTCTTCTAGGTCTAGAAGCATTCTTCTCTTTTCCTCTAGCATCTGGGGTCCATACATGTTAATGCATAGGATCATTTCCTTATTCCCAATGATTTGCATGTTAACGGACAATGTGTTCCTAGTAGCCTCAGATACTATTAGGTTCATCACTTGTGAGTTCCACAATGTGAGGACCCCTCCTGCCATCTGTTGTCCTTCGAAAACAACCATATTGTACTTGCTCCAATGTTTTTTCTCGATTGTTTCCATTTTGTCTACACTGCATTTTGTCTCTTGGTTGAAACGAAGGTCCGGTTGTTCCTTCCTATGTCAATTTCTAAGAATTTTGTGCTTTCGTGGGATATTTAGGCCTCTTATATTCCATGTTATAATATTCATTTAAACATGTGGGGGGGAGTTGGGAAAGAGATTCTCGATCTTACCTGAGTTTATCAATAGAGCTCCTAGTTCATGGAGAGCTACGCTACTTGATTTCCTGCCTTTTTCCCTTCTCGTCTTCTTGGGTGAGAGTTGTGGTTGTCCTTCTCCCGATTTGAATTCTAGGTGTCCTATCTCCCTGTGTGTGTGCTTGAGCCCTCTGGATTTGGCTTTCTCCCTTAGGAGAAATAGGTATTGGATGTGATCTAATTGCTCTGCTGGTACATTGTCAATGCCCTACTTTTTCCATTGCTCTAGTATGTTCAGGAGGTCAATCCCTTCCCTTTCCATGATGTCTCTGAGATCAGGGTCTTCTGTTCCTACCTCTCTTGGAGTCATTTCTGCATATCCATCTTCCTCCTGCATGGGGGTGGGGGTATCTTTGGTTTGTTAGGGTCCTAACCTGCACATAGGTAGAACAATATATTGGGATGTAATAAAGGTCAATATTAATAAGGCCTTTCAATAAAATAGAATAAGGCAGATGTAAGAAGACGTAATAGAAGCTTTCGCTTCTAGAAGGATCTTCCTCTAGATGCTTATTTTTAGTATAAATAGGAGTCGAGGGTATGAGAACCCTATCTTGGATATTATTTTAATAGAGCTCTGCTCAACTGGAGGTTGCCCTCTCGAAGAGGCCCGTGAACATTGCTTTCAGATTCAAGCGCTATTTTTGTTATTGTTCTCATATCATTTCAGTGCTATTGTGGTGAATGGTTTGGTTATATTGTTGTTATTCTGCCATTTCTAGCATTTTATTTATGTTTTTCATACATTTTATATCTGGCATATTACAAGTGGTATCAGAGCACTTTCCTCGGCATAAAGTGTGGGTTAAATTTTTTTTTCAGGGTAGAGACGTATTCCAACGTCTTTAAGTCACAAAGATCTGTCGTTACGCACATAAACCCGTGGTTGAGGGATTCATACACGCAGGAAATACAAGTGGTACTTAAGCACACATCTATTGGCCACCCTTGTAACCCCTGTTGGTACCCCTTCAAGTGGTAGCGCATTAGACAACTCCTTTGTATGGATCAACCTAGATTACCTGAAGCCCTCTTTAGACAAAGCGATCAGTCGCCTGACTACTATAGTGTCACCAAGAATAGCACTCAGGAAGATACTCTCTAGTACATGGGTAGTTGGGTAGTACAGCTAAGGGTACAGTCTATCCTCCTTAGTTAGTGCCCTAAGAAATTGGGTCGAGTACTATTGTTGGACCCCGCACGTATATCAGAGAGCTATAGCATAGGGAAAACCCTTGTCTGTAGAACCCTTGCATACCTAACCCTTGGGGATAGAAACATAAACAAATTAAAACAGACAAGATCTATTTATGCACAATTGTGTTCGTGTTGCCAAGTAAATACACATTTCTTTATGGTTAAGCATTTGGGAATTTCCTCTCTGAAGTATTCTTCAGGGCCGAGTATAACGGAAATTGTTTCACCATTATTTGAGACCTATTCCATTGGATTCATCTCTTCACCCTCATCACTTTCATCGATATCATTTTTCGGCAAATTTTTTGACCCCGCCCGCCCCTTTATAGTTCCCCCACCCTCATGGCCCATATCCGTAGCCAAGACTTGGAAGCTCACTTCAACACTTTGCAATCTAGTCTCATCGAGACCCAACAAGAAGTGAAACAAATCAGTGCCAATGTTTCTGCCATCAATACAACCATGCAGTCCTTAATGGAGGAAATCAATTAAGACCTCACCACCCATCTTGAATCAGTCTTTTCGACACTCTGAACCAAATTGCACATCCCTACAGATAACCCTTCCCCTTCCTCACCTCCATAGATTGAAGGTGACAATTCCTCTCATTCCCATAACTTTTAGAACCATCACTTTCAACGTGACCTATGCCTTCCATAGGTGGATGTGACCAAGTTTGATGGCTCAGACCCCACTGGTTGGGTAACCCAATTGGAACATTATTTCTCTTTATACGACATTACAGATGACTTGGCCAAACTCCGGTATGGTGTTCTCCATCTAGATCAAGAATGTTGGCAATGGTGGCAATGGGGAAAAAATTCTCGTCAAGGGTATATTACTTGGACACACTTTGTTGCAAAACTTTATGAATGCTTTGACATTGACACCAACCATTTGGGTCGTTTGACAAAGTTGAAACAATTAGGAACAATGGAATAATTTATAGTTGCCTTTGAGTTCCTGTCTTTTAGAACAGAGGGCATGTTTGATGCCTTTATCCAAGAGTGTTTTATCATTGGCCTCAAGGATGAGATTTGGGCCCATGTCCTCATGGCTCGGCCTCAGTGTTAGGTGGAGGCTACTAAAAGAGCTAAAGAAGCACAACAGGTTGTATCTTCTCAAAACTGAAAACCCTCCTTTATCCGTCACCCTAAACCAGTAAATCCCACTACTCCCTCTGCTCCACTCAAGATCCAAAAATTTATTGGCTGAAATGACTGAACGCCAACTCAAAGGCCTTTGTTATAACTATGATGATAAATATTTCACAGGCCACAAGTGTAAAGAACAAAATCTTCTTACGGCCATCTCTGAGGATATTTTGGAAGAGGATGTAGAAACTCCCCTTGTGTCTAAGTCACCTGAATCCACTGACATAACCCCTCTCTCAGACCCTCCTGAAGTAAAACAGATCATTTCCCTCAATGCTCTCACTGACTTCTCCGCTCCCCAAACCCTCAAGATAATCAGTTACATCAAGAATCAGAAGGTCATCATTCTGGTTGACAGTGGTAGCACCCATAATTTTATTCATCGCCGCATTGCCCAAGAAACTCATTTCTACATCCATGTCGTCAATAATTTCCAAATCATGATTGCCAATGGTGGTTCCATGAAATGTGGAGGGTGTTGTGAAAATGTGTGTCTCCAAATTGGTGACTGCCACCTGAAATGCCATATGTTTGCTATCGATATGGGAGATTATGACATTGTGTTGGGTGCAGACTAGCTAAGGACTTTGGTTCCCATTCTCATGGATTTTAAGGACTTAACCATGAAATTTGACTAGGAGGGCCACCAATATAAGTTCCAAGGCATCACCACCAGTTCACCTGAGATCATTAGTTCCCATCACATGGAAAAGATGCTCAAAAAAGGTAATTCTGGTGTTATCGCCCAACTCCATGCCATACACGCAACAGAGACACCCTCGGTCCCGCAAGACCTCCAAGCCATCCTTTCTAGACATCAATTGGTCTTTTCCAGTCCCCAAGGATTCCCTCCTTCCCATGGTGTTCATGATCATTCCATTCCCCTTGTACCCGGAATCCTTCCTCCCAATATCCGTCTGTATCATCACCCCTTTTCCCAAAAAAATGAAATTGAGAAAATGGTCCAGGAACTCC
>SNQJ01S0031097.1:47692-85857 GCA_010110895.2 Picea sitchensis
ATTGATGAACTTCTCGATGAATTGAGTGGCGCCCAATTCTTCACTAAACTAGATCTTCATTCGGGCTACCACTAGATACGTATGAAAGAGGCAGACATTCCCAAGACTACCTTTAGAACTCATGAGGGCCACTATGAGTTTTTGTTCATGCCCTTTGGCTTGTGTAATGCCCCCTCCACCTTCCAAAGCCTCACGAATCATGTCTTCTATCCTTTTCTCCGCCATTTTGTATTAGTTTTCTTTGATGATATCCTCATCTATAGCAAAACCTGGGCAGACCATCTTGCTCATGTGGATAGAGTTCTCCATCTACTCTCTCAACACCAACTTTTCCTAAAACAATCTAAATGTGCTTTAGGTGCCTCAGAAGTAGAATACTTGGGTCATCTGGTTGGCAAGGATGGCGTCAGGGTGGATCCTAAAAGGATTGAAGCTATGCAAGACTGGCCTCACCCAAAGACTCTTAAGAGCTTGTGTGGATTTCTGGGCTTAACAGGGTATTATCACAAGTTTGTTAAGAATTATGGGAAGATTGCATCACCTCTCACTGCTCTCCTAAAAAAGAACTCTTTCACTTGGACTCCAACTGTTGTCCAAGGTTTTCAAACCTTGAATATGGCCATGTGCACCACTCTAGTCCTCGCCCTTCCCGATTTCACAAAGACCTTTGTGTTGGAATGTGATGCCTCACGGAAAGGAATTGGTGTTGTCCTTATGCAAGAGGGTCGACCTTTGGCCTTTACCAACAAGAAACTATCTAAAAGAAATCTGGGAAAATCCATCTATGAAAAGGAAATGTTGGCTATTTTGCATGTCGTTGATCTATGGCGCCCTTATCTATTGGGGCAACGTTTCCAAATTAAGATAGACCATCAAAGCCTCAAGTATTTTCTGGAACAACACATTTCCTCTCCAAAACAACAAAAATGGGTGACTAAGCTCTTTGGATATGATTATGAGATAATTTACAAGAAAGGGAAAGACAATGTGGTTGCGGATGCACTTTACCAAAAATATGAAGATGAAGGATCCATTTTTTCTCTTTCATTCATTGTACTGGATTGGATCCAAGCCGTTTGCCAGGAATGGCTACAAGATCCCAAAAGTTCACAGTTGATCCAACAATTATAGTCCAATGCTCCATCTTCCCCAGGGTACTCTTGGATCCATGATGAACTTCGATACAAAGGCCATCTATATTTAAGTAAACAATCAAAGCTTAAATCCACGAGACTTTCTAAGCTTCATGCTACACCCACAACAGGGCACTCTGTGTTCACCAAAACCTATGACTAGTTCAAATGTTCCTTTTTTGGGGATGGTATGAAAGAGGAAATTCGTAATTTTATCGTTGAATGTGATGTGTGTCAATGCAACAAGGGAGAAATAGTCAAATCTCCAGGAACACTACAACTGCTCCTAATTCCACCTACTATTTGGAAGGATATCTCTATGGATTTTATTACCGGCTTACCCAAATTGGGAAATAAATCAGTCATCATGGTGGTTGTTGATCGCCTTTCCAAGTATGCTCATTTCTATGCCCTTCAACACCTGTTTACAACATCCACGGTGGCTCAAATTTTCATGGATCAGGTCTTCAAGCTTCATGGCATGCCACACTCTATTGTTTCTGATCGCAACCCAACTTTCACAAGAATTTTTTGGCAATAACTGTTCAAGATACAAGGCACCGAATTTCATCTCAGTACAACTTATCATCCCCAGACTGATGGCCAAACGAAAGTTGTCAACAAGTGTTTGGAAACATATTTGAGGTCTTTTCCCTCAAAAAAGAAAAATCAGTGGGCTCAATGGTTACCCCTAGATGAATGGTGGTACAACACTTCATACCATACAACTACACGCATGACTCCTTTTGAAGCGGTATATGGATAGAAGCCAGCTTCAGTTCTTTCATACTTACCGGGTGCCTCGAAGGTACAGGGGGTTGACCTAACACTTACAGCTTGAGAGGCTATTTTCTGTACCCTCAAAGATAATTTGTTCATGGCACAGAATCGCATGAAGCAACAAGAAGATCAAGGTCGCTCTAAACGTCAATTTGCAGAAGGGGATCAGGTGTTTCTTCGACTACAACCTTACAAGAAAACTTCCCTCAAGGCCGAGCATTTTCAGAAGCTAGCACCCAAATTTTATGGTCCTTATATCGTTCTCAAGCATGTTGGACAAGTAGCCTATTAGTTAGCTTTGCCCAACCATTCGAAGCTACATCCTATTTTTCATGTTTCATGCTTAAAGAAGGTGATTGGAGCAAAGTGCCAAATTCAAACCAACCTTCCAGAGTTAGCTGAAGAAGAATCCATTTGGCTACAGCCAGAAGCAGTTTTGAACCAGCGTGAGTGTCTCCTATGTCAGAGAACCATCAAGGAAGTGCTAGTCCAATGGAAAGATACAACTCCAGCAGATGCCACTTGGGAACCAACTACCATTATGCAACAATTTCCTCATCTAAAGCCTTGAGGACAAGGTTGTTTTTAAGGGGGTGGACATGTTAGGGTCCTAACCCGCACATAGGTAGAACAATATATTCGGATGTAATAAAGGTCAATATTAATAAGGCCTTTCAATAAAATAGAATAAGGCAGATGTAAGAAGACCTAATAGAAGGTTCCGCTTCTAGAAGGATCTTCCTCTATATGCTTCTTTTTAGTATAAATAGGAGTCAAGGGTATGAGAACCCTAGCTTGGATATTATTGTAATAGAGCTTTGTTGAACTGGAGGTTGCCCCCTCGAAGAGGCCTGTGAACATTGCTTTCAGATTCAAAGTGTTATTTTTGTTATTGTTCTCATATCATTTCAGTTCTATTGTGGTGAATGTTCTAGTTATATTGTTGTTATTCTGCCATTTCTAGCATTTTATTTATGTTCTGCATACATTTTATATCTAGCATATTACATGGCTTCTCCATCCATAGTAGTTGCGCTACCCCCCTGTCCCATCCCCTTTCCTGGGCTATATGTATCCTCATTGGTAGCTTGTTCCCTGGCTTCTTTAGCTTTTTTTTTGTCCTTTTGTCCTTCCTCTTCTCTATTGGTCTTGTCTCGTCCTTTTGCTTTATTTATGGCCTCCGAGTTGATCCCTGTTCGGGTTTTACTTTGTTTCTTGTTATCTCTTTTCCCGTGGTTTGGTTTTATAAACCCATCTTCGTCCTGCTGTAGTTTGGTGTTCTATGCTTCTTGTTTTTTGATGATCAGGCATTCTCTGATTAGGTGGCCATGTTTGTGGCATCTCTGACATTTGAAGGGGATCTTCTCATAGTCAATTTTTTGTATCCATTCCTCATCCTTGAATTCTAGGCTTATGGCTTCTGGGAGTGCCCCCGACACATCCATCTCTATGAAAATTCTTGCATAGGAGGTGTATCGTTCTTTTAGGTTCACTTCTAATGTTTTCATGTATTTTCCAAGTTTGTTACCTATTTATTCAAAGGTGGAGGGTAACCAATAGTCTAACGACAAAGAGTAAATTCTCAGCAATACAGGCACATTTTTGAAGGTTTCCTTTTCTGGGGAGAAGTTTTCCTTCCATGGTCACATGTACAGTCCTGCTGAGGCATGGAAGTATGGCTCCCCCTGAAAGATCTTATCCCTATCTTCGAGGTTCATAAAAACTATTGTAAAGAATCCTTTCGAGCCTAGGTGGAGATCGACTTCTCCGCTTGGATTCCATTGATATTTAATCTAGTTGCACAATGCTCTTTCTGTTGGCCACAACCCCATAAAATTGCAGATTAGTGCATGTGTCTTCATCTAGTCCCTATAGAGTTTCATTTGCGGATCATCCAGTATTACCTTGGGTATCATTGCTATCTTTAGTTTACATGGGTTGTGCCCTTCTGCCCCATTGGGGCTTGTTGTTTCTTGTGCAACATTATGAGGTTGTCTAGTTTCATCCCCCATGCCGTTGCCTTTCCTCTAGTTACTTTTATGACTCTTTTTTGTTTCCGATATCGAGGTGCTTGTCATTGGTTCCTTGAAAAATACGCCTTGTGGGCCTTTCCCTCTGCCTACTACTACCTTCTTGTATGAGGAGGTTCCATTACCACCCCACTTGGAACTCATATTGTCCTTTGTTGTGGCCGCTTCTACCAAACCCTATCTTGCAGTTTCTCCCACTGGTGAAAAATTCGCTTCTAAAGGTATGCGGAGTTGGCCCAATTAAGATTTGTTCTGCTACTAAACCACGTCCTTGCTCGGGTTTGAGCACAAGACCTGACCTTCTTTGCAAGAACGAATTTACCATCCAGCCGCCTCTGTCGACCTTAAAAGGTATTCAGGCTTGGCCCAGTTAATATTTTTCCCACGACTAGACCACATCCTTGCTTGGGTTTGAGCACAAGACTTGACCTTTGTTTCAATAACAACTTTACCATCCAGCCACCTCCACCGACCTTAAAAGGTATGCGGGTTTGGCCCAGTTAAGTTTTGTTCCGTGACTAGACCACGTCCTTGCTCGGGTTTGAGCAGAAGACCTGACCTTCATTGCAAGAACGAATTTACCATCCAATCGCCTCTGTCGACCTTGAAATCCAAAAAATATCATATGAAAGGTAAAACCCTAATTATATAATGTTTCATATGGTATTAAAAATAGAAATGAAAAATACAATTTCAAAAGCATTCCTGTGTTTACACCATACTACAAAAATATTTATTTTAGTTGCTACATATAAATATCAAAACTTTGATCGATTTAAAGTAAATGTTTTGATGATAATGAATATTATTAGCATTCATTGAATTCAAACTTGGTTTATTAGACCTTATGAAGGTAATGAATTAAGTGTTTTTCTTTAAATTTTAGTTTTTTGCTGGAAAAGTATGAAGTGAAGCATTCCAAGATCATCGTAGTTTTGTTGAGTTAGAAGGTTAGGAAGGTTGGTATTATGATAAATGTTTTGAAATCGAGATCTAATTTGGGTGTATATGCTAGACATTCTAAGAGAAAGTGATTTTCATCTTCAACCCTCTTAGTGTTACAAAGATAACAAATTCTTTCATCCCACGATGTTTTGGGAATTGTCCAATGCCTAGTTTCACTATGGAGCTCATGGGATTTTTTTCTTATTTTAGCAATGCTAATTTTCTTCTTTACACTAGTCAAAATAGATAGATAAGTTTTTTATCTTCTAAATTAAGGTTGATCACCTCTTTATAATATCTTAATCTTTTTTTTCCCTTTAACTCTTTATTACACCAAAATTTCTCCTTAAATTTAGATGTAATAATATTTTTAATATTATCCTTATTCTAGAGTATGATCTCTTCTTAAATATTTCTCAATGGTTTATCCAAGGATGGGCATCCTTATGCCATCCTCGCTTGAGCCGAAGGTGGTTTTGGTTGTAGTTTGAAGCAATTTTTGGAAGCCTTTTGTCTTCCATTTTATTAAAATTGTTCTTATACATTAGGTACCTGGTCATAGCCATACTCTCAATGGGGGAAAGACTCACTTCTGGGAGGAGGATAGGATAGGGTGTATTTCCTTTAATTTTGAGATTATAAGCTATAAAATTATTTTGGATCTACTCTATCCATGTCCACAACTCTCTAGAGATATTGCATCCCCAACTTCAGATCCATAAAAGATAACAGGAGTAACGAGAGTCTCAAAGAGGATTTTTTTCTTATCCCATATCCAAAGATCCATTAATTTAAAAATGTTTTCAAGATCATAATAATATTTCCACCCTCCATTTAAACTTTTCTCAATGGTATAGTTTCATTTGAGCTTGTTATGAATATTTATTTTGAGATATTTGTATGAAGGCACTTCCTCCAAGTTGTTTTTTCAATATATAAAAGTATCGCAGGTGATATTTATACAATTAGGAGTTAGTTAAGATCAACTTGGTCTAACGTGTGTTAAGGTAAAATTATGTTTCTCAAGTTTTCATTAGTATGCATTTGTAGTTATGTAATTTGACGATCACAGTATGTTCTATACATAGAGTGATTCGATGAATCATATGATCTTAATGACTATATTGATCTGTGGATTAACAACCAATTGGTCCATGATATCTATTTAAAGAGCATGGAGGGTCATTTTCTTATGATTGATTGTGATAACATCTATTGTAAAATATTTTTCTTTTGCATTAATATATTGCCTCAAGTGACCACATTGTTTGGGGCTATGCATTGTTCCCTCTTTGAGGGTTTTAACCACATAAAATAATTGGTGTTGAGATCTTTTATATGGTTGTGTGAGTGTTTTCTTAGGGTATTCGTCTGTGATACCCCACAACTTGGATTTTTGATTATTATTTCTATTATTGTTTTTATTTTAGAATTTCAATTTATTTTCTGAAAGACAATGTTTTCGATTGACCAAAATTGAATTGTAAAGCCCTATTATTTATGAAAATAAACACATGTGGAAAAATAGGAACATAATGAAGCAATTGTTAAAGAGGGAGTTAGGAATACAAATGGGTTGGCCAAGTGGCTACAAACATAGACAAGTTGTGGAGTTAACCTAAATTAAAAAAGACACATTCTAGATTTATAGGAGAATTTGTGAACATGTGTAAATTGAATTTGACAGGTGGTCAGTGAGAAAGAGGCTCAAAATAAGTGTCATGAGTCATAGGAAAAATAAAATAAACTCATAACAAAAGAATGGGCCACCATTCCTTGGAGGCAAAGTGATAGCTTGAGAAGGCTATGCACAAACTGACTTGATGCAATGAATTTTCAAAGATTACACATAACAAGCTGGAGCTCAAAATTCTGCAAGAGGCCACATAGGAAGCCCCTTGGATTTTGAACTCATCTCGGGGATGACAGAGGTTGACAGAGATTCTAGTCTAAGGTTGGGAGGAACATGGTCTTCAACGTGTGGTTTCCCTAATGTTCCAAGTTTTATTTCATGATATCTCCATCCGTCGCTTGAACTGCATCAAATATATAGGGTGGTCGAATAGCTGATGGGTACCATCAAAAGCAATAAGTAGGGCCCATCATTAGTTAATTACTTGAGAATAAGTGTATCACGATTTACAAAAATATTACAGAATATAAACCAAGGAACAAACACTAATCTATGCGAAACACAACATTCATTTTAACATGAGTCCTAACTGAGTTCAAGATAAATAAACAAATTGAACATGTTCTTTGGACCACAGATTTCGTGTAGTAATGGGGCTCGCATGTTAATTCCATGAATCCAAGGGAAAACCTTTGGACCATAGATTAAATGAAAGCGAAATATTATCGCGACCAATATACAACACTAAACAATATATAATAGACATACACAAAAGTAATAGGTTTGCTATGGAAAATGCAGAGACATTTAGACAAAGCCGATGAAATAATGATTACCTACCACTGCAAACTAATGGCTTAGATAGTAAAAATTTATGGAGAAATAAAACAAGTAAACATGTTAGTAAGCTCTTACAAGCTTAGAGAAGACACCACCAACTGAAATCCAGTTACGCTATGAACGCCTAGCACTCGTGAAATAATTCAACCATAAAATGAGTTAAGGTTCTAGACAATCATATTTCCATAATGTAACTCAAATAAATCTAAAAAGGATACGAGAGAGTCCCGTAAAAACCTTAAAACCTATCAGAGAAAACATAGAGAAGAAGGGTTAAGGTCCCGACAAGAAACCCTAACACTTGGAAATGATATGACGCTACGCATGTACCTCCTCATGAGAGTTTCCAAGAAAAAATCGTCTCGAGATGGTAACCCCATAGGTGGCGCATGCAAGGCCATTGCATGATAAATACACAATATAATATGTTGATTAATGAAGTAAAGTTGGTGCGAAATTAAATTAAGGAATGGTACTAATACGACTTAAACTCCTCGGAAAAATATACAATAAATCCACTCATGTATGATTCATCCTTGTATGCCAAGTTTTATACACTGTATTAATATATGATTTATATCGAAACCTATGTTAATATATGTTGTGTTATTTGAACCTATATGTTGTGTAATGAGAACCGTGGTATATTGAAACCTGTATTAATCTACGTTGAATATTGAAAACTAGATAATAAATGATGAGACAATAAAATAGGTTATATATATATATATATATATGTTGACATTTTCTATGAGTTACTTTAAAAAGGACTATATAATACAAAACTTCATACACATATAAAGTATGATATGATTCAAAGTTATGTTAACAAGGATATAGAATCGAGTGGGAAAGTTACCCATAAGAGGGCTACACAAACATATAACCCTTGTAAGACTATATATATATATAATACTAATCTTCTCCTCAATTCGTAATGGATATAAATATAACAATATAATATGGAAACTTAAGTGAAATCAAACAGATGGGTTATCAAGTACCTAGTCTTAATGGAATAAGACTTAGGATAACCTTTAGAATTGTAATTTTAAGTAATGATTTGTTCATCTCATTATAATATAAGATAATATAACTTAGGTGTAACGAAGTTATGAAGGAAGATAAGTAAAATAGATTATTATGATTAACTAACTATATATATAAAAAAATTGGATAGGAGAATAAGGTTTGTGACATAATGCTATCGGAGTTGTAGGTTACAACACTTGTCTTTAATGGGATTTATCACAACAAAAAACTAACATGTAAAATTGTATTCACTTTCTTCTTTTTTGTAAATAAAAAAATTGTTAATTCCTCAAATAATAGTTGTTATTGTACATATCAGTTCAAGTTCCAGGGCCTGCCACCTGTTCCACTAAACTAGTGGAAACTAAAATAGGTAGAACCCTTTTGTTTTGGTAGCCAAAAAGGAAAAACCACCACCTACTCCTCCAAAAAATTGGAAACCAGAACAGGTGGTAGTAGAGTATTGTGACAAAGCTATCTAGACATGCAACAAAAAGTATGAACACAAATCTGGATAGAGCATAAAACAAGAGAGCTAAACAATAGTACAAAAAATCCATGTTTTTTGCAGAGGGAGTGAAGAGAGCTTATGAACCTCAAACATTAAAGGAACTATTAAAACCTGTCATCTTGAGTGCCACTACGATGAGTGAAGATGTAAGGTTGCACATAGGTTGGGCATATCTACTGAATTTACATGCATGAGAAGGCATCAAATAGCATGCCAAGTCTGCTACTAAGGAGAGTGTGACTGTGGAGCTTCTCCATCATGTCCCTACTCATCTTGAAGCTGAGCTCTAGGTGTTCTAGCACCAGGAAGCATGGTGAGTGCAACACTTGGGCCATGGTTGAAGAATGTGGTGGAGGCTCAATCGAGAATTCTTCCTAGGGAATTTCTTCTTGGACTATACAAGTTTCCCCCTCCAAGGCTGTCATTGTAGTAATTGCAGGACGACTAGTGTTGGGTCGTTCATGGTGGTACCTAACCATAATTGGTAGAGGAGGGAGTCAGATTGAACCATAATTGGTTCCTCTAGAAATTTCGCCTCCACATAGGCCATGGGAGGAGACTTTGACTCCTTATTCCTTTGAATCAAATATGTCAAGGAAGCCTATGCTATCTTATGAAGGCATCTCTGCCTTGTTGCATAGAAATACCAAGAGGGACCCCTCTTGGGTTTCCCACATTCACGGGGCATGGAAGAGTTGAAATACTAGAGGGAACTGAGAAGAAGAGCACACAGAGCTGGACAACTGAACAGAGCAGAGCACAAATGAGAAAACATAGCTGAATGAAATGAGATATAACCAACTTGGAAGAAATGGAGAAGTGAAAACATAGTTTAAGTGACCTCGCACATGACTCCCATACCCATCATCACCCCTCTGCCATGGTGCACTGAGAGCTCCATTAAACCTATGTGAGGGATCTGTCCAACTTGCCCAAGAGTGCGATTAATACTATCCTCCATTCGAGAAATGAATATTAGGGTGGCGACATGCATCATTAATACCTTGGGATGCATGTTGACTACGTGGCACCAAATGAGCTATGTGGGACCCCTTATAGGGGTCTTGATTTTATTATTATCTCTAGGAAGAAAAATAATTTGATTTTGCAGGAAAATGACAGAAGTACCTGAGACTCAAGGAGAAAAAACTCATGAAGAGAATCCTAAACAAGCAAATGTAGGTGATGGACATCTCTAGGTGGATCTGAATAATGATAGTCATTGAGAAAATATGCAATTATGCCATCAAAATATTGATAAAAATAAGGGGTAGAAATATAGCAACTCTAATATATCCCAACCAAAGAAGAAAGAAAGAAAATTGGAGTATCCTGAATATGATACAGAGTCAATATACAAGGATACAAAAGACACCGAAACATCTACTTAAAGTAGTTCTAGTTCTAAACAAAGAACCAAAAAGAAACTTAAACAACATGATGAAGTCATGGGAGAATTTAAGAAGATTAAGCCACCAACCTTCAATGGAGAAGTGGAGACTGGTGAGGAAGAAGAGGCATGGCTCTCTGGTATGTAGAAATATTTTCAAATCTAAAATTATTCAAGTGATCTTAAAGGCCAGATTGATATGTACAATATGATAGAAAAAGAAAACATATGGTGGAAGGATATAAAAAGAGTAAAAATCATTAAGGAAAGGAAAATCACCTAGAAAATGTTTAAGAGATATTTTAAGAAACAATACTTGTCTGGACATTAATATGAAAGTAAAGCCAAGAAGTTGTATGAACTGAAACTGAGAATTCTTACAATGAAATATTTATGTAGCAAGTTTCTAAGTTTGTCGTGTTATGTGCCTTACATTGTCAATGAAAAACCAAAGATTCAACTATTTTTTAGTTGCTTACCTAGTTCTTATAAAGATAGAATTGATTTTGACAACCCAAAAACATTGGAATAAACCACAAGGAAAGCCAAACTCTGTTTTGAGTAGTATAAAAATAGAAATGAGAATTCTAATAATTGGAATGGGAAAAATGTTGAGAGGTTTGACCCTAAGAAGAAAGGGGGAGCTTACTCTAATAGAAATGCTGATAATATATTTTAGGGAGGTAATAATGTAACGACCCCTCCGTTACATACAACAAGCGACAATATTAGGAATAATTTTTTTTTGGATTAGGAAAATAATGACAATAATACAGTCACAACACATCAACTTGATGACATCATGATGAAGGATGACAGAAGTAACATAAACTTCCATAGAGAGCGAGAAATGAAATATCAACAATCATTCATTACAATAAGTTTCATAGCGCAAGAAGTAAATAACTAGAACCACGACACATTACATTGCGCAATAAAGTTAGAATTCCTTGCGCAATAAAGGGAACGCAATAAAGGGAACGCAATAAAGGGAACGCTTCACCCTAACTTGAAGAAATATATAGAACTTGGCTGTGGTAAAAATAAGCTTCTTCAACAAGCAACCTCTAAAACGTTTCTTTGGGTTATGTAACATACATAATTCTTATTTATTATTTGTGCGCAAGTCTCGTAATAAATTCTCAATGAGTAACAGAATTCAATAAATTTGAAATCATTAAATGAAATACTTATTAAGTCATTATTATAATAATACCTATCACTCCATAAAGTATGTCACTAAAAGAATCATTATTAAACATGAAATCGTTTGGGCGTTTGTTTTCTTAAAGCTCTTATTATATATTGTATGTTGTAAGAAATAATATATATGTAAATTCTAATATATTAGTGTTCAACCAATCAGTCTAAGAAGAAGTAAGAAATAATTTTAAATTCTCAAATAGAGTGTTAGTTTGCTCCACTAACTTAGTGAATTTCACCAAACTCATTATCCAATCCTTACTCTCATGTGATAAAAGAAACAACTTAAAAATCAATCCCTTTACAAATATAATTTAATAATTAACCCCTTTACAATATAATTTAAAATCAATCCCTTTTCCAATATAATTAAAAAGCAGATAAACTGAAATGAATTCTAAATTGTAATAGAGTTTTAATTAAATTATATTTTCAATTCTAAATACCTATCAAGTTAAAATTCGAAATCTTAGGATCGCAATATAAATAAATTAAACCGAATAGCATTTCCACTGAATTGTCTGCTAAGTTAAAATGGCCCCTGAGTTGGTAAATCCATTTTTATAATAGCACAGAATTAGATTTTAAACTGGAACAATCAATTAATTTATATTCTGAGTGAAAAGTTGCTTCTGACATCGTAATTCCATTCATTTATTTTGATTAGCCTTCTTGTGCTTTGGAAATTTAATTATTTTGTTTAGAAATTTGAAAACACCGTGGAATTCGAAGAGAGAGATACTTTTTTATTTGCTCACTCATCATGTTGTCATTTTTTTATATAGTCGTTTTTGAAATTTGTAAACGATATGAAATTGGATGCGAAAGAGAGTTGTTTCACACATCAAACAACATATTCCTTTTATAATAAAAATAATCTGAAAGTCTAAATCTCTACCCCTAATCCAAACGATAACTTATACATTAAATACGATATAGACAAACACGATGTAGGGAATGCACTAATGAGAGAACGAAGAAACATAGGCACTGAGAATTCATGTGTCAAAGGAGGCTCTATGAAAGGATCAACAATTGTTGATCTAGTTTGTGAGTACTTAAAACACCAAGAATTATTCAATTTCATCGATCCAAAATTTATATTATTATGTCGAAAGGCGTACACCTATTGACAATGGGCACATTTAATATATTTTTAGTGTTTAATCAGTTTTGTATGGACAAGATTAAATATTGCTGGAATATTCTTAGTCGTCCCAATAAATCAATGGTTATGGTTTCAACAACTAACTTCCTCACTATTATAAAGACATCAGTTTACATGTTTATTTTTTTACTTTTACTTAATCATATTTGAAATTTACTATGATAGCTAGTTGATTGCCACCTCTAGTGATTAACGTTTCATTTTCTAGAGAGCCCAAGTTCACCAGCCACTATTTTTACTACAACTGTTATTTACTGGGCAAGATTTTTCTGCCTGGAGCTCTTAGACTAGGTTATTTCGGCATTCACCAGCCACGAGTGACTTGCGACTGTGCTAGTATTAAGCATTTCATCTAAGAGTTGCAAAAGACATTGGATTAAAGGTCATTTGACCTTTGAAAGAATTCATTAACTTTGGCAAAGTAGAAAGTGATTGCAATGACAAAGTACAAAATCCTCATATAAATACCAATATTCATGTGTTCTTGATATTTGAATTTCTTACAAAACAAAACCAAAATTTCAAGGAAAAAATATTATGTTTCATGGCTCTTTGTTGCAATGTAGCCCACCCCCAAAAAAACTCTTTGTGGAAAATGTCTCATCTATATTCAAAATAAAAAACATTCTTCATTATATTTTTATAGTTCTACTATGGTCTATTTTGTTTTGAATGCATTTTGAGTGCCAATAAATTGACATGCTATAAGAGAAACAATATAGGTTATCCCTCATATTTAACTAAATTATAAGAAAATGGTAGATTATAAGCAATGATCTCTCACCTTCCCATACCCTCTACCTCTTCTTGCTTTTATTGCTACCATTGAGTATGCCTCTCTCCTTATATTTCATAGTAAATGGATGCTCTAAGAAGAAAACACCTCTTCTCTTTGAATAACTTAACTATCCAAAGTTCACTTAAGTGGTCATTTTCATATGCTAGTTATATTATAACATTTTAATGTGTCATTAAATAAAATTATTAATATTAATATTAATATTATTTCAATAAATTTTATCAATAAAATTTTAAATAATATTTATTAATAAAATTATGTGTTAAAATCAAGGAATAGATTAATTCTGTGAACAAAACTCCGGGCACCTTTCTTAAGCTTATGCCCACACTACTTCCATTGACTCTATTTCAGATAAATTGGCCCTCAAGTGTATATTATATATATATATATATATATATATGTAAAGTGTCTACCATAAAACAACTTTTAAAAATCATTCTAAATAATCATGACCTCACGGAAACTTCACGGCTGGAGATAAAGCACGTAGACGAAGAGCCGGTTTAAAGTCATTTTTATTTAACATATTTAGTCACGCTGCCGACGAAATCAGAGGCTAAACGTATGGCGGTGATGCAATGGAGTCCAACACTGCCCCGCGTGCTTTCTCTGTTACGGGAAATTGTCGGAAAGGTGGGAGGTGTGGCCTCTATCGATATAAATATAAAATGATCCGCGGAAGCTATCTGCAAAGGAAAAGTCAGTTTTGAAGAGTTGGCAATCCATAATGGGGTCCAGAAACAATAGAATTAACTATCAACGCTGCCATCTGCCCTTTTTTCTCCACTTTTCTTCTCCCACAATCCTCCATTGCCGGCTCAACTCTGCAAGGCATTCTCACTCGCCTTCTCCTCCGATCTTTGCCTTGCTATAAATTGCCGGTTCAATTCTGGAATGCATTTGCAATCGCCTTCTGCTCCTATCTTTGGCTTCGCCTTCGCGTTTTGGCCATACTTGGAGCTTTTTTATCCGTTCTTTGCTGATTCGATTTCGCTCGTAAATCCAGTCAGGCCTCTGTTATGGTCTATCTAGGTCCCCAGGCTAAGCGCTCATACTCTTCTTGATAAATAACACAAGAAGCCTACCGCCACTAGAGGCCCTAAAGGCGGTGCGGTGCACATGGGAGGGAAAGTCTTAATGCAGTCCGCTCAAGGAATCCATCACCACATGCATATTGATCGCTCTCATTTGAAAATGCCCTATTCACTGCGCATATCCCTCACTTCCATTTGCATTTTCTAAATCATATTGATGGGCACAGCACCTCAAAGAAGGAGACGCGCGATTTTCACAAGCTGGACGTTCGCAAGGGCTGCGTGGGCAGTGAAGGGGAAGAACGGCAGCGTTTTGTAATACCGGTGGTGTATATAAACCATCCTCTTGTCCGGAAACTTCTCAAGGAAGCCGAGGAGAAATATGGATTTGAGCACAAGGGCACCATAACCATTCCTTGCCATGTCTCCGATTTCCAATACATTCAATGCCTTATTGACCAACAAAAACAGCACCACCTTCTGCTTTCGAGGTTCGGCTCAGCGTTGAGGCCATTTTTATAAGCCTGCACGAAATTCCAAGAATCAAGCCAGACAACAGGAATAGTCCCGTGTCTGGTTCTAGTCGGAACTTGGAACTCAGTTCTAAAATTCATATCATCAGGTTAAGATGTAAGGTAACTGAGTTGTAAAATTCACTTTGACAAGTTTTCACTTTGACAATTTTTTAAATTGTTTAAATATAGTAAATAATATCCTTCACAACATAAGGACAGCATAAATATCAACCTTCATTCTTCAAAATATCTTCGTGTGTCATGATGAATCTCAATGTTAAATCAATGAACAAATGATCCGTCATCTCAACTCAAGACAGACACCTGCAACTACATAAGTTTGGATCCTAAAAGTTCTTGAGCCAAAATTTTAAACCATAATACTAAAGAAAATAATGGGATTCCTGAGGTGATTCTACCTTAAAAGTATTCACAGTTCCGTAATATATGGATACCATTCTTATTGTCCTACAAAGGATGAATTTTTTCTTTAGATGACATAGAGTTAGAGGTTAGCGGCTTGCAAATGGGAAAGCTAAGAACATTGAAGGATACAAGATGAAATTTTAAAATCGGAGGGCTCATCCTTATCCCTCACATGCACAAGCTCTTTAATTTAGTAATCAAGCATGGCTTCCTCTAAACCCTGGATACAAAGCTTCATTGTTCCTATTTTTTAAAAATGGGCATAGAAAATTCCCTAATTATGGGACCATTATGATTGGCCCAATATAAGGTTATGGAATTATTTTGGAAGAGAAGATTAGATTTTGGCTAGAAAGTCATGATAAAAGAGCTAAAGGAGCCACCACTTGGGTTTAGGAGATATCATTCAGCTGTGGACTATCTTGTTACCTTTAGTATCATTGCATAGGAGTTCCCCAATACTAAATCAATCTTTTTATTGTTTATTGACTTTAGAAAATCTTTGACATGGTTCATAGGAAAAACCTTTGGAGTAGGTTGGAAGAGATAAAAGCTACATATCTTGAGTTGAGGGTTGTTGCTATAAGGATGTATGGGAAAAAGTTATTGTTAAGTTTCAAAACATTGAGAGATGGTCAAAAGAGATCCATTGCAATATTGGAGTCAAGCAAGGTTGTCCTTGTCCCCTACTCTTTTGACATATACATTGACAAATTAGAAGATTGCTTGGAAAAGTAGGTTGTGTAAACCCTACTCTCCAGCACATGTAGTCATCAATCTTCTTCTTTATCTTGATGATATCGTTCTTATGGAAAAGGAGTCCCCATGGTCTTGAAAACCAACTAAGAATCCTCAATGATTTTTGCTCCAATATGGGTATGACAAATTGTCTGATAAGACTGAGTCATGATTATTAAATCCAATAAGATCCTTATGATACCTTTGTATATAAAAAAAAAAAAAAAAAAAAAAACTTGGAGGAAGTGACTTCATACAAATATCCTTGAATTGATGTACCACAAGCTTAAGTGGAATTATAGCATTGGAAAAATATTATTGGGGATGGAAAGCTTATTATGGGCTTGAAACAATTGTAAATCAGACGATCTTTGGAGTTGGGATAAGAAGAGGCTCCTCTTTGAGAGTCCTGTTACACCTATTCTTATTTATGGATGTTAAGTCTGGGGATGTAGTATCTCTTGTGAATCCTAGAGAAGATAGAGCAATATCTCTCGTGAATCCTAGAGAAAGATAGAGCAAATACAAAAGAATTTTATAACCTATAATCTCAAAATTAAAGGAAATACGCCCTATCCCATCCTCCTCTTAGAAACAAGCCTCTCCCCCATTGAGAGCATGGCTATGAATATATATCTAATGTATAAGAATAAGTTAAACAACGTGGAAGAGAAGAGGCTTCCTAAAATTGCTTCAAAATCAAGTAGTAACCACTATCGACTCAAGCAAGGATGGAAAAAAGATGCCTGATCTTGGATAAACTATTAGGGAATCATGAAAGACACCATTTTGTAGAATAAAGATACTATTAAAAAAATCGTCGAATCAAAATTTAAGGAGAAAATGTGGTGTGATAAAGACTTAGAGGAAAAAAGAAAATTAAGGTATTATAAGGATGTGATCAACCATAATCTAGAAGATCAAAATTATCTGTGTTTTTCCAAGTGTAAAGAAAAAAATAAACATTGCTAAGATAAGAACAAATTCTCACGAACTCCATAGTGAAATTGGGCGTTGGTCGATTCCTAAAACGCCATGGGATGAAAGAGTGTGTCACCTTTGTGACACTAAGAAGGTTGAAGATGAAAATCACTTTCTCTTAGATTGTCGAGCCTGTACCTAGATTAGATCTCATTTTCAAAATATTTGTCACACTACCAACCTCTCTAACCTATTAACTCAACAAAACTATAGTGATCTTGGAAAGCTTCTCTTAATACTTTCCGAGCACAAAAACAAAATTCTAAAGAATCATATAGCAATTCAATAATAATATAATATTACTTTATTAGTAATATATTAATATATTGTTTATTAATGTATTTATACCTTGTTAAAAATATATTAATAAAGTATTAGTACAATAATAAAGAAATATATTAATAATAGATTGTTAATGCATACATTAATGTATTAAAAAAGTATGTATACAATAATAAATAATACATTAATAAATATATTTTATATATTATATATTAATAATAAATATTATTTATTAATGTATTTATATATTATTAAAGTATTAATACACTAATAAAGTAATATATTAATAATGCATGGATAATTAATACATTAATAAAGTATATACAAAATAATAAATAGTAGATTAATAATATTTTATAAATGTATTAATATATTAAAAATAAATATTATTTATTAATGTATTTATACATTATTTATAAATGTATTAAAACAGTAATAATAAATATTTTGTATTTATGTATTTACACATTGTTAAAAAATACATAATTAAAGTATTAATACACTAATAAAGTAATGTACTAATAATATAATGTTAATTAATACATTAATGTATTAATAATACAATATTAATTAATACATTAATGTACTAATAAAGTATATATACAATAATAAATAATACTTTATTAATATTTTATAAATGTATTAATACTACAATAATGTATTATTAATATAGTAATTTAATAACCCCCGGATGGGGTGACAAATTGCAAGGAGGTGGGAGTGAGCTGGTGTCGGGCAACACAGGGAGGTATTAATCTTTGTCGCGAGCCTCCCGTCCCCAGCTTGAATGACTAGCATTCACTACAATTTAATGGAGGTGCATTGGGCACCTCCAGGAAATTTAAGAGAGCTATGCGTAAACTAGGTCGGGTGTACCTACATCAGGCTTACAATCACCTTGGCCCTAATGGCACCCGCTCACGTCAATTCACGAAGTTTTATGGAGGTTGGGATGATGGACCATTCTTTCATTCCTTCGTGGCACCTATCTTGTCTGCTCCTTGGCCTTCTCTGGATTCTCCATGTCGTCGTTGCTCTGCGCCCACCATTTCCTTCTTTGGTTCAGATATCCCAAGCCTACAATAGACCCAGGGAGTGAGGCAATCCAAGCGAGGCCCACTATATTACAGTTCCTACACTAGATCTAATCGCCTCCCCCACACCCAGCTCGCCCTCATCATAGCCAGTGATCTCAGGAAAAACCAACCCCCCATTGATCTTCGTGGTGGCCCCTTGATGGCAGAAATTCCCCCTCCCGCGAACTCCTCCCCCCCACTCAGCCACAGTCCTGAATTTGACCCTCCAAGAACCTACTCTCCTGACCACTTCCTTGGCATTGGCTCTTGCATAATGGAGGAAGAGATTCCCCCTTTCTGGAAGGAGACTCCCTTGAATGTTATGGCCACGGTGGATGAAGATGATACAATGAATGCAGTGGATATAATGGACATAGGGAACGCAGCTAAAGAAATAGAAGAAATGCACACCGAGATGATGGAGGAACCGCCTTCATCAACCCCACTTAGATTCACATAGGAGCACATTCAACTCATATTTGAGTTGCGACAAAAATTGGATGAGCAAGGCCATATCCAGAACTTCTTGGGACAATGCTTGGACCTTCTGCTAGACGCGATGACAGTTGCTCCAGCAAGAAAAAGATTTCCAACCCGTGGACAATTCTTTATCCCATCCTACAATGCTCAAGCACGGCCAAGTCCAAGCTAGCTCCCAGGTTTCATGGTTTTTTTTTTCTTTCATCACTTCCACATAGAATTACCATTCTCTTTCATGCTTTGTAAGATAGTCGACCATGGAAACTATACAGTAGAACACTCTGCTCTCTTTTTTTGTTACAGTTTCAGTTACAGTTTCAAACATGCTTGATGACCACTTGTCCTCGTTTCCGTGTTGTGGCAGGACAGGTGGCAAAATAATGTTTTTTGTATAGACACGCAATGATGTGAATATATTTTTAATCTCTTTTATTTCCAAAAAAAAAATAGTAATTTAATAATAATATTATTTTATTTTATTAGTAATATATTAATATATTATTTATTAATGTATTTATACATTGTTAAAAAATACATTATTAAAGTATTAATACACTAATAAATTAATATATTAATAAAATATTGTTAATTAATACATCAATGCATTAATAAAATATATATACAATAATAAATAATACATTAATTAATTATTAAAATACTAAAAAATAATATATTAATAATACATTATTAAAATAATAATTGGTTATTAATTAATTAATACATTAACTTAGCTTATAAATCAAAGTATTAATAGATTAATATATATTTTAATGACTTAATGTCTAAACTAAAGTATTAATAGATTAATATATATTTTAATGTAGTAATTAAACATTAATACATTATAATAATGTATTACCTCATTATTATAGTGTTTAAATATATTATAATAAATATATTTATCCATTATTAATTAATACATTAATGTATTAGTCAAGTATTTATACATTATTAAATAATACATTAATAAAGTATTAATACACAAATAAAGTAATACTTTAATAATATATTATTAAAGTATTAATAAAAACCCATGGTATAGTTCAGAGTGATAATGTATACTTGAACATGAGTATGGTTAATTATGTTAAACCATGACTCCATGGTTCACCATGATTGCGATTATAGTTGACCATTGGAGTGGTTGACTATGGTTGACTCTAATCATGGTTGATATGGTAGACTATGCTTGACCATGACCATAGTTAACTGCAACTAATTATGACCATGATAATAACTATGGATGATCATGAATAGAGTTGACCATGACCATAACCATGGCTATGGTTGACCACAAATGACCATGCCCATGAGTATGCGTGTAACATAATTTGTTATAAATTGATATTAGAAATGTTCATTACAATGTGACACAAGGAGATAGTTCGTTGCATTGTGACAACCGAAAATATAATGTGACACAAGGAGATATTCGCTGCATTGTGACAAACTTCCAAAATGTTTATGATAATGGAAATTATATATATATATATATATATATATATATATATATATATATATATATATATATATAATGAGACACTGGAAAAATGTCCAACATAGTGATGGTGGGAAATGTTTGTCAGCATTGCAACGCCAGAAATGCATGTCACAATGCTGGTTGAGAAATATCATAGAACAAGACATTGTGACGTGCTGGGGAAACGTTGCTCACAATGTAAATGTAGGAAATCTTTCATCATAATGTGATGCCGAAAAACACATGACACATCAGGAATCACATTTTTCATCCGCAATGCTAAAGTGGTCGTCACAATGCAATGTTAGAAAAAGTTTGTCACAAAGCGACGTTGGGAAATGTTAATCAAAATGCATATAGAGAAATTTCAAGTAGAAGGATACATTAGAAAATGTTTGTCACAATGAAAGTTGGGAAATGCCTTTCAAATGTGACTTTGGGTATGTTCATCCCACTGTGATATTGGAAAATGTTCAATGAATGTAAATGTTTGGAAATGTTAACTAATGCTGTGACATTGGGAAATGTCTCATACTGCTTTACATGTTGGGAAATGTTGGTCACATTGTGTTGTTGGGAAATTTTCATCATAATGTGATGTCGAGAAACACATGACACATTGTAGAACCATATTTTACTTTTATGACATTGGGAAAATGGTCGTTACAATGTAGCGTCGTTAAATTTTCATCAAATTTCGAACATAGGGAAATGTTCATCACATCGACACGTTGGGAAATGTTAATGGAAATGCAATGTCTAGAATCTTCTTTTACTTTATAGAAAATGATTTATACTTCTCCTAATGACATTGATAACAAAAAGCATCTTCTAACTCTATAGATAATGAATTCCTATACCAGATAAGGATAGTGATAAAAAATCATTGAATAATTTATACATGCGTTAAATACATTGGTAAAAAATCTACTTGATATATGTTGTAGATGATAATGGATTCTTTTTATAAGAACATTTAACTAAACCACATGTATCATATAGTGTATATATTTCACCATGATAGAAACTATGACCATTATGCATCCATCTATACAAAATATATTATAAATAGATGTATATACATACAAGGCCATTACACACACACACACACATATTATGGTGACTGGTAAGATCCTTTTCTATTAAGGGATACATTTTCATTTTATTTTTATATATTATTTATAGTTGTTTTGCATTCTTAATGCCACATATGGATCATATAATTCATAAATTGTGCCATCATAAAATCTATGATTTTTCTTCATCCATATATACATAATATACATGTTATATAGCAAAGAATATATATATATATATATATATATATATATATATATATTATTTGCATTTTGTGGGTAAGATTCCATTCCCATTGAGGCTTTAATTCTTAGTACACTGTGTGCATTTTTTTATATATTATTTTTAGTTGTGTTTCATTGTTAATGCCTATGAACCTTCTTAAACATTTGTTTTCATTAAAAAATGGCATTGACTTGTATACGAGTAGAAAATAAGTTTATATATATATATATAAAGAAAAAAGTTAGCAATGCATGAAAGAATAAATAAGAGCATAAACTATAATTATTTTACTAATAAATTTAATTAAAGCATATTTAGAAAAACAAGTATACAATTTTTTATCTAAAATGTCAATGATATTTCTAGGTTTAAATTGATCTTAACAAACATCTTAAATTTAGAATCTAAATAAATATAAGAAAACTCTTTCAATTTTAATAAAAACATTTTTTCAAATTTAGAAAACTATGTTCATTATAGTTTTACTCAACAATTATATAAAGATCACATACCAAATGTAGATTTTAACTTGTACAATATTTTACCGCAAAATAGATTTTCATTAAAAGAATATAAAAGATAAGCAATGTCAAATACAATAATATTAAAAGAGATACTTTTCTCTGAAACCCAAACCTAGAAAACCAACATATTCTATATTCATTCATAGTAACACAGACAAGGTTAAAATCTACGCTTTATCGCAGCCTAGATTTCTACATTAAAACATAAAAGATACAATGGAAAAATATATACACATAATATATATTTTTCTCCTCGAAACCCAAACTCTAAAAACCAACATATATTCTAGATTTATTCATAGTGATACATTATTTATAATGCAATATACATATAGGAGCCAAGCAGCATCCAAAAACTCTAACCTAATGACTGGATTAGTCAACAACCCTAATTGTTTAACCAAAAATAGGAAATCATCCACAAAAACCATAAAATAAAAACTTCCCAACAATGAACACAAAAATCTAGGTGACACGAAAAAACGGCTAAAAATGTGACATGCTTCCTTCAAGGTAAACAATTTCTCTCGTAATGCTTCTTATCTCACTTTAGGGGGTCTAACGCCTCTCAAATCCTTCCTCACTTAGTAACGTGAAGCGCATAATTGTAGCTAGTCATGCAAAGAATATAACACATACCCAACAACTAGTCCATGATACATGCAAAGTGAGTTTACTCAACACTAATCATTTCCCAAATATGTTGTAATTGCAACATTGAATTCTTTAAATTTTAAATCTAAAAATAAAAGTGTATTATCAAAGGTGTGGCAATTCTATCTACTCTAGAAGAGATGAATTTTTTTAATAGAGTAAAGTATTCTTCTTGTTTGGATATTTGATATAGAGCCCAACTAAATGTTGAAAAATCTTTGTTGTCCATTATCCTGGTTGAGAAAAATACAAAAAATCATTAGATGTAGTATGTATAATCAAAACAACAACAAGTTTTATCAGTTTCAATGCAGATTTTAATTAGGTGGATGGAATCCTCACCTATCAAAAGTACAAACATAGGAGGAAGGATAAATAATCTATAGTTGAAAGGTATAAAATGAAACGATGTAAAAATAATGACAATTCAAAAGTAATAAAGATACTTAGTTGAATGGAATGACATACATAAATATATGAAGAGTAAAAAAGGAAATGATTGGTGTAGATATTTAAAAAAATGTGATGAAAACCCACGACAGTTGATTATAGAATATTTTAGACTTATTTTACATATAACTCTAATCAAATAATAATAATATTGATATAATAATATTGTGAGATGATAGGAGAAAAATAAATAAATAAGATCACCGCGCTGAAACAAGAGATTTGACATATTTCCCCGATGATCCTCCATCATTCTCGAGTGCTCCTGATGATGATCCTCGAGGGATCAAAACGATTACCCCTCTTGTTCAAATCTAAGAGTTCTCATTTATTTATTTTCTCATGTGTCTTCTGCCAATGTTTAGCTAGATTCTTGCCCTCCACAGAAGGGACACACTGGACGGGTTCAAACTCCTCGAGAATCTTAAGATAAAAATGGCACATCATTTAGAAGATATCGATTTTTTGAAGCAATGCAGAGACAAGGATATCATTCTGAAGTTTGTTGCGATCAACCACCATCTGAACGCTGGAAAATACAACTGAATCTTTCGCGCGGCAAGTTTCTTTCTGGTTAGGGAAAAAATCAAATCCAAGAGGAAGGATATTGAGGAATTCTCCAATAAAGCTTTTACGCTGCACATCAAACTTACAAATATCACCCGACAAAAATTCCATGGACGAGCCCACACCAAACTTGCTATATATTTTGTGATGAGGTTTTATATGAAATTACCAAACAACGGGTTAAAATTTGTGTCCTAAGAAATGTACCGGGCTGGATGACTTAGGCCAACCATGCAAACACGCCTTCCAAATGTAATTAACCTCTCTAAATCCAAATTGCATGGATCCTCGCCAAGACAAATGTGCATTATACTACTGGCTCAACTTCAAGGGTGGCTTCAAAAAAATTCCCCGTAAAGGAAGCTGATATGTGATATTGAGGCCGCCACTGCCCCTTCCCTGACATACCTGTGCCGATAACATTGTGAATGGAGCAGCAGCAATAAGGGGTGCTAAACTCCCCAGAAAAAACATCAGTAAGGGGGAAGCTACAGCCCTAAGAGGACTTAGACGAAACAATAACATTACAATCCTCAAGGAAGATAAGGGAAATGCCACCATTGTATTAAATACTTCGGATTATGTTGAAAATGATGGATCATATGACCAACAATGGGAGCTATAAGAAATTAGAAAAAAGACCCTAGAAACAAGGTTATTAAGGAGGTCTCTCTGGTCATCAATGAATCCTCTCTCAAAGAAGGTTTAAAAAAGAAGCTCACCCCAAAAAATTGCTTGGTGCCACAGATCTATGGATTACCTAAATTCATAAGGACAACATCCCCCTTCAATTGATTGTGAACACCATTGGATCTTTGACATATCTCCTGGAAAAATTATTGGCCAATAAGTTGAAACCCTTGGTCGGCTTAAAAATCTCATTTGCCAAAGATTCAAATGCATTGGGTTTATGACATCAAGCAGTGGTAGGTAGCAGAGAATGATTTTCTAGTCAGCTTCAATGTGGTGTCGCTTTATACCAAGATCCCAGTAGAATATGCCATTAATTTCATCGAGGAACTTACGGACAAGGAGATGTCAACGCTGGTAAGAGTTTGCCTGAGGTTCACTTTCTTTACTTTCTGGGGCAGTTTTTATGAGCAAACATAAGGTGTGGCTATGGGATCCCCACTGTCACCAGTGATATCAAACATGTATATGGAACACTTTGAAGGATAGGTGCCCTAATTTTCCTTTTAAAACCCAAAGGTTGGAGAAGATATGTTGATGACACAAATTTCCTTTGGCCCCATGGGAAGAACAATTTGAACGCATTTTTCAATCATTTAAACAGTCAGCATGAGAACATAAAATTCACAATGGATATTGAAAAGGATAATAGCATTCCATTTATGTATGTTCGCATCAGCAAGAAAGGAGATGGTTCCTTTGGGAATGAGGTCTATAGAAAACCCACGCACACGGATAGATATTTGCATGCTGATTCACACCATTTTCCTTCCCAAAATCTTGGAGTACTTAACACCTTAGTGACTCGAGATTTACGCATTTCCGACGAAGAGCATGTTGAGTTGGAACTAACTCATCTAGCGTGACAAGCAGAGGAATGGGTACTCCGTAAACCAAGTTGAGAAGTCCGTGATAAAGGCAAAAGGATCCTATGCGGGACAACATAGTACACATCAAGAAATAAAGAGGTTTCCCTCCCTTACATCAAAGGTCTATCTGAGAAGATATCTAGGATCTTAAGGAAAGGTGAATTTCATGTGGCTTTCTCCCCCATCAACACCATAAGGACTATGTTAGACTCAAAAAAGGATCAGATTGACCCCAACCAACATAAAGGAGTTTATGTTGGTCTCTTGCCTGTGGCAAAAAAGCTCCACACAGAGACAGAAGATCGATGAAAGTCAGATTTAAAGAGCATGGTGTCGACATAAAATTGAATAGAGTCCAAAAGTTATCCCTCGCTGAACATTTTTGTACAACTAGCCACCATGTGCGTTTATAGGATGCTAGAGTTGTGGCCAAATTGGATAACTTTGGGAAGCGTAAAGTAATGGAGACTTTGGAAATCGTGTTAAACCTCAATAATTTAAATCAAGATGATGGATGGAAGTTAAGGGAGAGTTGGAGACCAGTGCTTGATGACTTAGGAAACGTTACTTGTTGACTTAAGATACATTACCTGACCATTGCTTAGGGTTCATTTTTACCAAACAGCTTTTATCTCCTTGACGTGGTTTACTTAAGATATGTTAACGACCTACTGGCTTTAGGGTTTATTTCTACCAAGATGACCTCTTAACAAAGTGGGTTTCCAAGTGGATATGGATATCTATTTAATTGTGTTGTATCTTCTTATTCGATGAGACTCTCTTCTCTCTCCTGCGATCCTCTTGATGATGATCCCTGGAGGGATCGAAACATGTCTACTCTCTTGTTTCAAAGTAGAGTTCCTTTATTTATTTAATAATAATATGTTTCTTTTTAATGTAATGTATTACTGTGAAAGTGAAAATAAAAATAAAAACTTTTATCCTAAGGAATACTTAAAGTGTGAAATGTAGCAAGAATAGTGTTGTAAGGAACAATATAAAAGGAACCAATTCAAATGATTCCATAACATAGAAGGAAATGGATAAATTATATAGCTTTAATTAATTTGGTATAAAACAATATTTTATGTTTAAACTTTATAAAATGAAGTTTCCAAATGTTAGGTAGCTAGAGGTAGTAAATGAGAGGGCCCATAGTGATAGTGGAGGCCATTCAATGTAAGGGTGGATCAGGGTCCATTCTATTATTAAATAAGGCCCACTATAGTAGTTAGATATAATAAATGTAAGAGATCCCCTTAGAAGGTTCTACTTCTGTAGACCCTCCTCTATAACAAGGTTCTTGGGTGATGGTAGCACTATACAAAGGGTTCAAGCAATGTAAATGGGATATGAAGAGAATTATTGTAATTTGGAGCAATAGCTCATTAGGAGGTTTCCCCTTAAAGAGGCAATGAACATGAGAGCATCCCTCCATAATAGGATCCATAGCACAGGTTGCCCACCATGGTTTTCTGTAATAAAAGTGTGGTTTCTTATATATTGATTTGTGGACACATTGTGTATTCATCATTTGTGGTGACTATATTTGTACATCCATTTAGGTTCTTAACAAGTGGTATCGAAGCACTTTCCCTTGGCTAGTATTAAAGATCTTTTGCTATTTTTGTACAATTTTTTAGGGAAGAAAAGAGGGCTGTGATTTTAGGTTCAGATCTAAATCTTTAAGGAGATGAATTTGGAAAAAAAAAATTGATATTTTGTGACTCTTGAAAAAATACCCACTCTTAAAAAAAACAAATTAGCCAAAACAGAGTCCGGGAAGCAAAGTTATCATCATTTTAAATTTAGCAAATTTTCAGGGTTTTCTCAAGAAAAAAGCCACGATTTTTTTGTAGTAATTTATTATTCTATTTTTTGGCTTTTTTCGTGAAGGAGACGATCATAGTTCATGGGAATTTTTAGAGGGTGCCTACATGCCTGTGACACGTCATTGATAACCATTTAAGAGCTTTCTCAGATATTATATGTGGTGCTCTAATGGATACACACTCCTAACCCGAAATTTTACATACATGATTTGAAGCATTCAAAAGCCGATCAAAGGGATTTTAAGAACCTCCCTTTAAATTTGTATATATAATAAATGGGTGAATCCACATGATACATAAGAAAAAATGAAGGCTATTTTATCAATTATATAATATGTATATATATTTTTTAATAATAATCTTTAGTCAATTATATAATCTCTTGTAAAAATCTTGGCTAATATTTTAACGAATTATAAAATCTCAAAAATCTTGGCGAATTTTTCACCGAATTATAAAACCTTGTAAAGTCTTGTCGAATTTTTTGATAAAGTATAAGTCCCATATAATAATATGGAAATGTGTTCATTAAACTGTAATATACTTATTTTAAATATTTGGAAAAAAGAAGCATAGTTTGTCCATCCTTAGACAATGTTGCAAGCATCAAAGGTTTTGTTTTTTAAGGTTGTTCCAAGGGCTTACATAACATCAAGGATGGAAACTAGGGAAGAGGGTTCCAAGGGATTACATAAGGAAGGAGCGGAATGAACTACTCGTTTTTATTCAAAGGTATATAAACCCTGGGAGGGAAGGTATAATTCAACTTCCCTCAGATCACATTATATTATTGAAAACATTTCCCATAGGGTACTCATCCACCAATATGTCTCTATTTTCTTTGGCACTACCTGCAAGAAAATGTTCATCAAGGTCAAAGCCAATCCCCGCCAAGGCTAAGACCGCATTTTTCATTGTGCTTTGACATTAAATACTTCATTATAAGAAATCAAGAAAAGGAAGAAAACAATGGGGTATTTTTGGTTTTTGTCTGAGTTAATCTTTGAAGAAGATCCTGAGAATCCTATTGGAAATAAGAAGAGATTCAAGAAATGTAAGCAACATATTGCACTCCTGATACATCAAAGGAATCCACCAACAGGAAAAGGAGAAGGATAGATTTCCTCGATGATCCTAAGGATGAAAAAATGGTCATAATGAAAAGAGATAAAGTGGTTTCTTGGAAAAAGAGGCTTAAGGAATACAAAGTGTTAGACAGATTTATGAAGAAAGAGAATGATATATTGAAAGCCTAGATTGCAACAATTTCCTCACAGAAAGACAAGTACAAAGAAAAATCTAAGAAGTTGTCTAAGAAGGCTAAAACCTACTTCACATTTAGTGTTAAATCTTGCAAGTAGGGAGGCAAAACTAAATAACGAGAAAGATATTCCATACATATAGTAAGGACCAAAATTGCAAAAAGGTATCAGGGCTTGGATCACCTCATTCAACAAGAATGAGGTGATCCAAGCCCTAATACCTTTTGCAATTTTTAGCCCTTACTATATGTGCATGGCATATCATTCTCGTTATTTATTGTTGCCTCTCTACTTGTAAGATTTTGACCAATAGTTTTGGCTTGTCTCCAAGTGAATTTTCAAAGTGAAATTATGATGGCCTTGAGCTCCATAATTTTGTTTATGACATACAATAACTACTCTGCTGAATTTTGTAGAAAACAAAATTGCATTGCCTATAAATTGATCATTGGAAAAGCAACAATATACAAAGCATGCTCTGTACTCAATGCATACAAGAATGATGCAGATATCCATTTACATGAACCTGTAGATGAAAAACCATAGCAATCAGATTTGTTGGTGACCATGCATGAGCTATTGTTGATTTAGCTGCTGCAACAATTTGTTTTATTACTTTATTTCAAGCTCCAACCTCTTTCCTAATCTAGTTGAATACCTGGGAGGGAGGTAATTTGTAAGAATATATGTTTGTTTGCTGAAGGTATTTTGAAACTATGCAAATCCATAACATGTGGTGTCTAAAAATAGGGCTCCAAAGTTATCTTCCTTTTATTGATGAAGGAAGGAACTGGTTTTCGATTCTTGCCATGTTGTCACCTCTTACATAAAAGGTATACCTATGTTTCTAAATGCTCTGCAAGAGTCTCCATCCAACCAAGTCCTCTCACCCCTAGGTACTCCCCCAAACATCATTAGACAATGCATTTGATCCTTCTCATTGCTTGACTCTACCACATATACTTCTTCCTCCTCACCCCGTTCCTCTTTATCTTGTGTAATGATCCCAAGACACATGCAAGGATTCATCACTATTTTGGTGTCTTTTAAAACTTTTTCTCTGTTTTGCATTTGCCAATAGTCGTTGATCTATTTGTTTAGATTTTTCGTGTTTATATGTGTGTATACAAAAATGTAAAGATAACTAGTGGAACATACCTCAACCATATGCAATAAGATAGGACAAGCCAAAACATCTCAATTCTTTTATTCATAAAATAGAAACTCCTACAAATAGATGTCAATCTAGAATGCTCAACATATGGCCAAGAAGATAGAAAATAGATAAGAGATTCTACAAATTGCTCCTCAATACAAAATATGCCTCCAAAAGGCTTAATGAGAAATGAAGATCAATATATGTGATCTCACTGCATGCCAAACTCTCCAGATGAAGAATGCCTCGGCCCAATAGAAGGTCAAAACCTCAATAACTCCGCCCTCAAGTACTAAAAGTGTCCAATCACCCTATAATAAATATGCCAACCAATAGATCGGGTGATGGTAAGAACAACCTAGGTGACCAATCTCCAAGATCCCTCTCACCTCTGTAGATCTGAAATTCTAATCAATGGTGCCCCCACTGATGGACTCAGTCTCTAGATAATTCAAGCTTCCCATCATGAGGCCTCCAAATGCTCAAATCCTCTGTAAATATAGACTGGACACTACAAGTCACTAGGTGAAGTCTCTGTGGTTAGATCTGGATGTGTGTCCTTCCAAACGGCACTAGATCCGATCTCAAAAATGCTCTCCTTTTTCTTCAATTCGTCCCACTGCTTAATAAATAATCTGAGCCATAAATTTGTCTCAGAAAGCACTAGATATTTTGTCCAAGGCCCTACAATGAAAAACCCAAGTGATAGAATCCTCAACGCCCCACCAATCTCCTACAATGAATCTCTCTCTGAAGATGGTGTGCCATCTCAGTCGGAATCCCTCAACCTGTGCACCCTCTCTCTATCCGCAGATATGACTGATGTAGAATCCTCCTGCAAAAGAGTAGATCTGGAACTAGAATGGTGGGAGAGTATTGCATCTACAAGACCAAGCTTGGGACAAGATATAGGTGCAATCTTCACCACCTGGACCCGCCCTCTAGGGTTTGTTGTGTTAAACCCCAAAACCCCCAATGCTGAGCTCACTAGCTGAAAGCCGATATCAAAAGATGATCATACATGAATGAAATGAGAAGAGGCCCTTGCCTTCTTTTATACTTTTTTTACCACCTTGTCCCTCCAACGTGACATTCATTTTATATTATTTCTTAATTAATAATTTAAATCACTTTAATTAATTAACCAACCTTTTTACCTTTGAAAAGCTCCTTATCTCTCCTGTGGCTTCCGCCACTGAAAAGTCACTTCTAGCCATCCCATCCTGTAGTGTTGTCTCGACCTAATGAGATATTGCTAATTCCAGAGGTTCTTCCAAGTAATGTGCCCAAAATGACCTCTCTTGAATTCCACTGACTTATATATAGCTCAAAATATCAAAATCATCGAAACCATCAATTGGAACGAAACCAAAGCCAACCCGTGAGGAATGGCTCATAATGATGGAATGTGATCATCAATGTAAAGATAGACCCCACAATGCCTCTCAAACACCAGACTCTCTAGTATCCATCCTGCTACCTCCTGTCATCATAAATCTTTGCCTGATGATGTCCCAAAGTGGGGACATTTATACCCTCCTTGTTAGAAAATTGCTTGTCCCTAACAACCAACTCAAGTAAATACCAGATCCCATGTCCACCTGTGGGATAGATAGTAGAACCTATCCAACGATGAATAATAGCACACTCCACCCCCTGATCCTATATCGAAGTGAATCAATACTACTCATGTGAAGAATTCTAGAAGATATCAACCCTGTGAATATCCTGCACTTGACCCATGGTCTCATCTCAGAATGAGTCCATCTCCAAATCTCTGCTCAAGATCCACACAATCTCCATCAACCGCATACGATGATGCCAGAATGAGGTACCGCAAGACCTCCGCGAGGCACCCTCAAGCATTGTGCTAAATGGAGTTAGAATAATCCTCCCCTACAATGGTCCACTTCCCCTTCTACAATGAACTCATGCCTTTTCATCTCAAAGAATCCTCGGGTCCCATGCTAACCTCTCACGCATAACTCCTCGCTTAACATCGCAGACCACTCTATCCACGATGCCATCGTCTCTCAGATACAAGATCCTCCTTTTGCCGGATCCTCAAGTTGAAATACCCATGAACACTAGACCTCCTATCCAAAAACTGTATTTGTAAAGACACCTCTGTAGAAGAACTACCTGTCCAAACATATCCATGCCCTATAATGATGATCAAGAGGAAGAAAGTTAAGCCCCATAGGGATAAGTGGCACTGCCGCCTAATTCAAAACCAAATCAAGGTGGAGTTTGTGGCTCTCTGGCGCAACCTAGGTCGCCATGTAGTGAAACACCCTGCTAACAAAATGAACTCCCAAATCCCAAGGTGGAAAACTTTGGAATTTTATCACTTCCACTGCTATCTCCCATTCTCGTGTTGTTGATCAATTTAAAAGCTCCATCAAGGCTTTATCCTGCTATCAATGGTCTATGATGCTCAACATCACACACCAAGTCTCAACTTTATGTCTAACACATAGCCCACCGGGGACTAGTTGTATGTCGTAAAAGTACTCCATGCATGCCATAGTCTCAACCTACTCACTCTCCATGTCCTCAACCATGGCCTATCCCTCCCTATGTTGTTGTCTATGATAAAAGTGTCGTGACATGCTAATAGAAACATCCAAGTAGCTCTAATCTGTAGGATCGGGAGGTGGAGGTGTCACATGCTTGGTCAATCCTGGGTGATTCACTGTAAGCCTCGCCCATCGGTATCCGTGATAGATGTTCTCCTATGGTCATCATCGAGTCCCAACCATCCAATACAAACAGAAGTAACCCATCCGGGATCGCTATCAACCAAACTCCATCTCTCATCTACCATGTAAATGCTAAAATGGTGAAGGTGATATCCCACAACTATGTGTTGTTGTTGAGGAGTGACATCTACATACCCCCTAAGTGTGTATCCTCCCCCAAAAGGCACTATACCTCTATGAATGCCACCATACACCTTGAAATCTCTCTGTGAGCTATCAATCATCACAGTGGTATGCTTTGTCATACTCATGTCGTCTCCCGTAAACTCATGCCGCATCACAGATCCCGAAAGCTGCATCGACCGATCAATCTCTATATGGAGATTCTGAACCACTCCCAAGACAAATGGAAGTGTCCCTCATAGATCGGTGTCTCCGGGCTAGATCATCAACATCCTATCAATGGATCGACCTGATACATCCGACTTCATTCCACTCATGACGATGAAGGGATCTCCTCCCAATTTAACTCCTCAAGAGACCCATCTGATATAGACTCGATTCTTGAAGGGCGGTCTGTGTGCTCCTCAAGAATCCTCGAGTGCCTCCAACTCCCAAGTGAGTCGATATACCTCCAACTCCTCCCCCTCTCAGTGCCCTGTGATACATTTCGCCAATCCCCAAGAGGTAGTCTCATTCACAACAATCACGTAGTGCACCTCATCATAGACACTCTCTCCTGCAGAGTGTGAAAATCATCCATGGAAAATCTCATCCCAGCCAGCATAGCACTGCGGCCATTGATGCTCTCCAACAGTAATATACCATCACTAGATGCATGTCATCAATATGTCTAGTGGTTGCCTGGATCATAGCCTCACTAACTCCCAACCTTGCCAAGGTGGTGTGACTCTTGATCATAATCATGATGGGGTACCCCCCTCATGCCTCCCACTACTAGTGCCATCACTAAAAACACTTCCTCTACAAGTGATGAAACTCCTGCCTGCTTTCTACTGGGGTGCCACTAGGTACTCCTCAGATGTGCCACTAGATCCCATCACTAGATGCCATCTCCCCCGACCTACATTGTATCCTATAGCGAGAAGTTGTATCCTCCGGTGCACTCAACTTGCTACTATCAACTACACCTGGATCCAATATAGATGTATCCAAACACATCTATATGGGATCCAGAAACGTGCTATCGTCATCCTCACTGCCAAAGAGTGCATCCTCATCCATGCAATCTGATCCCAGAAGTAAGTGCTCCATCCACTGGCTAACTCCTCCGCCATCCGCTTCAACCACCTGAGTCTCCAATAGTCAGATTCCAGCCCTCAATTCCACTGTATGTGTAGGGGTCAATCGTGATGTACGCTGGTGTACCTCCCTGGATATGTGGTTCTAATTCGGCCCATGGTGTGCAGCATCACCTACACTAGGCCTATCCATCATACACTGACGTGCCACCTGATCTCCCCATCTGACGTGGGCTATCATGGGTATTTCATTGTGTGTCATATGTGTCAATGGCCCCCATATAGGAATCCTCCCATCATCCTGTGCTAAATAATGCGGTGACTCCTCACTAGTGTCACCACTCACCGAGGTGTAATGTCATCAATGGTATGTGACATTAGTGAGGAGTCACAAGTGTTATCACCTAGATATGATGAGCTTCCTATCCACTACACAAGGGTCATCCTCCTCCTCATGCATGCAAGCACTGCCTTAGCCTCTGCAAGAGTCATCATCACTATCCTCGGTGGGAAAGTCACTACCACTAGCCTGCAAGAGTCACTATCATCATCCGAATGCTCTGAATCAACATCTATCGATCCATCCACACACACATCTAAACCCTCAATGCTATCATGACATGCCCCACAATGTGCTCCTGACTTTTACCCCTCGCATCTATGATCTAGTTCCCATGGTCCCTTGCAACTGTGGCAAGGTTACATGATCTTTTACCTGGCATGGGGTTTCTCCTCATATTCCACCATATAGTCAAGGCTTTTTTCTTTTCAATTTCATGATCATCCTTTGTAAAATATCCCATTTGCTCCAATGGGATACTCTCTAAAGGTCGTGATATTGTAGGAAGGTTATTGATGCCTTTAGTTTTGCTATTACACATGATCCCAACCATGGTATCTCAAAGGCTATCTTATCCAATTTCTTTCCACCTATCCATTTATCCCTATGGAAGACACCTCTGTGTTTGTAGGATTTAAGCTCTCATACCACTGTGATGATCCTAGCCATGCAAGGATCATCACTGCTTTGGTGTCTTTCTAAAACTTTCTCTGAGTGAGGTATTCCGTCAAACAATTTGTTGATCTAAACAAATAGATCAACAAACTGTTTAGATGTGTTTATATGTGTGTATGTAGCAAATACAGAAAGAGATAAACTATGGAACACATACCTCTACCCATATGCAATAAGATAGACAAGCCAAAAACATACCTCTTTTGCAATAAGATAGACAAGCCAAATAATGTAGAGATAACCATGGAATATACCTTAGTGACTCTATATAGTCACCACTTAATGTTGAAGAACATTGAAATGGACAAACCTCAAAAAATTGCTTATTCATGAACATGCAAAGATACAACCTGAAGCATTCCTAGAAACTTCAAATAGACAATTTTATATGCATAACTAGAAATTGGCAAAAAAAAATCACTTGAACCTACCCAAATCTCAAAATTCTAAAATAGGATCTAAATGGTTGAACTTGAAAGTTTAAAATAATACTGCAGAGCCTTCCCCTACAGTTTATCCAATGAAAATTTCAATTTTGATTTACATTGTATGAGGAGCACAATCTGTTGTGTTCTTTCAGTAAGAGAAATGGACAAAGTTTGCAAAAATTGCATGGGACCCTCTTGCCTCCCATTGAAGTATTTGAGATTTTAGAACAAGAAGACTGAGAAGATCATGATGATCCCATCCGAGCAAGAAATTGAGGAGACAGTGGTGCTTATTTAATCTAATTTGTCCAAAAACATTGATGATAAAGCCTTGGTATAAGACACTAAATCACAAACATTGATGGCCTTAAAATTAGATTTACATATTACATTTGAAGCATCTATTGAGATATGAAACAGAGTGGTGGAGCACTGTGAAGTGTCCTCTGTGCAGCCTCTTTACCATCCCATATTGCCTGGTTTTGGAGCTCCCCGACCATCTTGTTCTTTGTTGTCAAATCCCATGAGAGGCTAGACAATTTGAGAATGCTTTTGCTCCTTTGCATGCTACTTGTTTTATTATTGACCAAGGTTTGGGACACCTGGGATTGTTCAACCTCTTCAAATCCTCCCATAAGGGTTCAAATCTCCAATCAACTTCAGTGCCAAAGTAGAAATTTTTATCCTAGATTTATTTCTTCATTAATATTTTCAAGGGCCTCCTTTGGTGGCTATGTATTCCAAGAAAATGAAAGTTGAACTAGTAGAAATTGAAGTGAAACCTTATCCCTATAACATTTTATTGGCTTATATTTTTATAAAGTTGATATTTCAGAAGTAACAAACCTGTCTTATTTAATTAGAAAATGCAGAGTTCTTTGGCTTCTAAAGGATATCCTTTACTATGCTAACAAACTGTAAAATGAACTCTACAATTACCGAAGTTTTGATATTTTAATGGTTTTGCTGATATTAAATAATCGGAATTTCAACAATAAGATATCTAATTTCTTCAACTTCAATATGTGCCACAACCACTACTACAAAGGCCAAAAGTTCCAACATCAACAAAGTCCACTACACATTCTTCAAAAAAACTGTAATGTATCTTGCATCATGTTTAGAAAGTACAATAACAACAATCACATAATCATCTTCAAACTTCAAGGGCAAATGCCTCTAAGTCTTGTTGGAAATATCTATTGCATAAAAAATTATATGATCTTTTTTATTCTCAAGTTCCTCTCCAACTATGTATCATGCAATGACTAGTGACCAACAAAATCATTCATTAAAATATACAATAAGATTATTTTTTGCACCAATAAGTCATAAATTCCCTAATCACAGACCTAAATCTTGTAGATGCAGTTAAAGTAAAATCATAATTACAAGGATGGAATAATTAAATGCCAATCATTCCTTATAAATTTATACACATCCTTGTTAGGTGGTAAATGCTACAGTACCATAAATGCAATTCAAAGTTCAGATGGCCTCATGTAACCATACATACAAGTTACTATCCAAAATTCCAGAGGTTGTAGATCTGAATTTCATACAATTGGGAAACATGCTTATATGATGAAACCTCAGATCCATACTTCCATAGTATTTGCACTAATTATTTGGATTGAAGTGCAATGTTATAAATTTAGCCATAATAAAACCTAGGAATACAAGCAACCAATTTGTACTGAAAAAAAGTAACATGTTAGACTCAACTAACCACATAAGAAAAGACAATATTAATGTACTTTCACATATATTCTACTTCAATTAAAGGGTCATATGAGAGAATTTGTAGGACATGAGATATTTCCTCTTTAGATTAAAGTAAAAGAACTAGATATTTGAATGGAAGTGCAATGTTATACATTTGGTCATAATAAACCTAGGAATGCAAACAACAAATTTGCATTGAAAAAGGAATATGTTGACTCCAGCTAAACCAAAACAAATTCTCTTTTAAAGATATCATACATAAGCATTTAAGTACATATCCCTACATCAAACCAGTTACATATGAATACCTCCCATGACTACCATAATATTACTGCTGATTTGCTAATGCTTGCCTCTACCATTTGTTGGAACAATTGCAGAACTTCTTTGCTACACCAATAGTGAATTTTCACCATATCTACCCATATTTGCTTAATGTTGTAGCTGAGCTCTGATACCTGTTATCCCTCATATAACATGATGATTGCATATGTGATTTTCATCACATCCAGAGATTTGCGGTGGCATATCGATTCTAACCTCTCCAAAGGTTGGAATTTTGGTAGAAGCTACTTCAATTGTGCATCATGGACTTTTGGGTTTGACTTGGAGATGGCACTTCCCCTTGATTGGATGGTGTCTTGGTAGAAGAGATTAATTTTCTCCTTGGATTGATTGTCATGGTTTGGTTCTCTCTTCATGGTTTCACATCTTTGGTTGATGGATCAGGACATTAGTGGGAACGCTATTGTCAATATACTTCAAAATAATTCACATCAACAGTTTCAAGTTGATTGGTTAAATTTTGATGGTATGGTTGTGCACTCTCTTGAAGCAAAAAGGTCACAATTTCTAGCCCCTTGTAGAAACCTTTTAGAATGGTACCTGTAGTATGGACCATTCATGAGAATACATTAGGAAGGCGTCTAAGGATTTATGCTTCAGACAAATGTAGAACAAATATCAATGACTGGAAGTGTGCATTTGATAGAGCTCATGTGGTTGTCTTTTTGCAGAATATGCTATGCTGATGATGTATTTTGTATTTGATTCTAGTAACTTCTTTGTTATCCATAGCTTCCCAAAGGAAACATGGGAGGCAGAACATTTTATGGCTTTGAACAGGAAAGGAATTTGAGTAGGCTAAGAATAAAGAACAAACAGATGGAGAAGCTGGACCATGATTAACCAGAAGGGAAAAGATTAGATGATATTATAGATGCAAACCTAAAGCAGAAGAAATTCAGG